>PVJS01004311.1:0-69831 GCA_004027185.1 Glis glis
AAGGAGAAGGAGAAGGAGAAGGAGAAGGAGAAGGAGAAGGAGAAGGAGAAGGAGAAGGAGAAGGAAAAGGAGAAGGAGGAGAAGGAGAAGAAAAAGAAGAAGGAGAAGGAGAAGAAAAAGAAGAAGGAGAAGAAAAAGAAGGAGAAGAGGAATGAAGTGAGAAAAGGATTACCACCTAGTAAAATAGGAATTGCTGCCTGGTAAAAATAAGACTGGGTAAACATGAGAGAACATTCCAGTGACCCTCTAACCAGGCAGCCCTGTCCTGCATGAAATCCCTTCAGCCCATGCACACTCACTGTGAGCCAGCCTGTGTATCTTGATTCTTGTTGAAGCACTTCCTTCCCAGAGTGATTACTGTTTTCCTGTTACTTTCAGGAAATACACCCCAATTTCCACTCACTCTCATTGCACGCCCACCGTACCTGTCTTCTCTGGTGAGTTGACTGTCATCTTAAAGCACAGCATTGTCATTTCCTGCTTTCATGTGACCCGACACCAGGTATTTAATATGGCAGGCAGTGTGTTATTACTCAACCCTGAAGCACCAAGAGGGATGGAAACCAGGCTCTGTCTACGTACTTTAGAACAGGAAAAAATGATTATGCCCTTGGAAACTGAGAATTATCATTTACTGTATGCTGCTATTCATGACTGTACTACAGATCAGAAGCTGAAAGAAAACATTGGGAAATTAGCATAAATTGAGATTTCTTACATTGTCTATAGTTTTCTAGTAGTACTTTTACAGAGAGAGAGTTGTAAAATGCTATTGCCAGATGTTCTTTTTGGCAGGCTCTAATTATTCCCCTAACTGCTTCCTGTCTTTTAAATGACATCCATCAGAGACAGCTACTAATTCATTCTTACTGGCTTTCTTATCCATGGAGGGGCACGTCCCTGAGATATGGAGATGTGGAGTATGTGTCTGCTGTTTTCCATAGACTTAAATTCTCAAATAATGTCATTAGCAACTCTAAAATATAAGCTAAGGGTTTGGAAGCAGATGTGGGCTAAAACACCTTATGTTGATAACAAAAGGTAAAGATTATGATGATGTTAACCCCAATAAAAACATCAAAAATTAAAAAACAAAATAAAGTGGTTCTACATAGGACTGAGGATTCATGTTCATCAAACCCTGGGATTATAATGATCAGATAAAAGGAATAAGCTCTGGTGTTATATTACAGATAAGGTAAATTATAGTTGACAATATTGTGTTGCATAGTTATAAAATAGCTAGAAGAAAGGATTTTGGATGTTCTCACCACAAGGAAATGATAAATGTTTGAGTTGACTAGTAACCTGATGTTATAGTCTGAATTTGGGATGTCCCCAAAAGCTCATGTGTTACAAGCATGGTCCGCAAAGCAGCAAGGTTCAGAGGTGGGCTTCTAGGCAGTGGTTGGATGGTGAGGGCTGTCAGTGCATTAATCCATTTGATGGATTAATAACTTGAATGAATGCACTGGGAAGTGGAGAAGACAACAGGCAAATGGGGTATGGCTGGAGGAGGCAGGTCACTGGGGGGACGGCCTCAGAGGTTTCATCTGTCCCTGGCCCCTTCCTCTCTCTTTCTCTCTGCTTCCCAGCTGCCGTGAGCTGAGCAGCATTTCTCAGCCATGCCCTTCCACCATGTTGTTCTATTTTGCCTCCAGCCTGAAGCAATGGAGTCAGCCATGATGAACTAAGACCACTGAAACCATGAGCCAAAATAAATCTTTCCTCTTCTAAGTTGTTCTTGTCAGGTAGTTGGGTCACAGCAATGACAAGCTGACTAGCACACCTGAATATCCTGAATTGAATACACATGTCATAAATGTACTGACTGAAAAATTACACTGTACCCCATAAAGGTGTACAATTATCATCTGTCAATTTAGAAGAAAATATAGAAGATGTAAAACATGTCTTCTCTTGGGATTTGCTTTCTGATTGGAAACTCTGGTCTTATTAACCAGCTGACCACAAGGTTTGCTTGTTAGAAGTAGCAAGGAAAATGAGAACACAGGCTTCATAGACCATTACCTGTAGGAAACACTGATTATGCACGGAAAGAAAAATCATCTTATCCTGATCATGGCTTTTCTCTGAATGTAGTAGTAAAATTGGGTTGAAAATAGATGCAAAACCATCAAAATATTTTCTTCAATTATAGGCTGAGAAGCCATACTGAGGTTATCATATTTAAAATGGGTTTCTAAAGCCAGGCATGGTGGCGCATGCTTGTAATTGAGTACTTGAGAAGCTGAGACAGGGGGTTCACAGCCAGCCTCTGCAACTTAGTGAGACCCTGTTTCAAAATAAAAGAATAAAATCGGGCTGGGGGTATAGCTCGGAGGTGGAATGCCCCTGGGTTCAATCCCCAGTACCACCAAAATATTTAAAAATAAAAAATAAAATAAAATGGTTTTCTTCACATTCTAATCTTCTCTAAAGTTCAGCTCTATGCCAGAGTATTTCCAATTTATCAAGTTTCTGCCAGTTTCTCTCAAATAGTTATTTTTAAGAGACCGTGGCCTTTCTGTACTTGATTTGATAAATCAGAGAAAAAATACCAAGAAAGTCAATGTTTCCTTTTCGGATTATACTAAAAGCTTTGTTTGGTTTCTGAACAGGATGGGTAAACTGAATTATTTTTATAAAATTTTTGAAGAGGATAGAAAAATATGAATTAATTTTTATAAAAAGTTTTTGGAAAATTTTGTTTTGAAGACCCATGTTACTGACTGAGAGTACGTAAGTGAATACTGCTCCAGAACTTGAGCATAGTTCATGTAATAAAGTAAGTTAGATATACCTTCCCAAGCATTGCTTCAGCTGTTATTTTGCTAAAATTTTTATTCATTTTTCGGGCCCAAGGCTTTGTGCTCATGCATGATCCACACATGCCCCACCACTGAGCTATACTCCCAGCCTCATCTTTCCATTCCTGATAGTAGAAATATAAGTAATATAATATTTATGTAATAGTACAAATGTAAATAATATTATAAATACTATTATTTATAATACCCCAGCTTCATCTTTCCATTCCTAATAGTATAAATATAAATAATACAATATTTATATTTATGTAATAGTGCAAATATAGATAATATTATAAATACTATTATTTGTAATAGTATAATATAAACCTTTTCTACAAGTACTCAAACTCAAATTTAAGTTGGTCTTAATTATTGGGAATCCAGTATACATATTCTGTTCTGACATTAAAAAAACTCAACATGATTTTTTAAAAATAAAATACTTGATCAAATTGAATCCTACAATTCTGTCTAATTTGCATGTGTAAATAAAAAATACTTTGCTAAAAATAATAAAAAGAAGCTGTTCAACTTATGGTTTGTCCATGTATGAAAGCATCACTATCAAGCTCGCTGTTAATGTACGGGAGGGTGGGCAGCGGGGTGGGACCTAAAGAGAACCACACCAAGACCTGTGTGCATGTTTGCTTGTATGACTTTGAACCTCACTATGATGTATAATTACAATTCACCAATAAAAGTATAAAAATAAAAATAATAATACTTGGAAATCAAATGTCCTTTTGGAAACTAAGCAAACATCATATACATATTCTCTTCATTTTTAAATGAATAAGGGTCAGCAAGAGTATAAAATTTTAAATCAGAGGCTCACTCATGACCACAGACAGATAGATGCAAAATATCTTTAGAGAATGTGCTTCAGTCTGCTTTTACGTTGCCATGACCAAAATATCTGACAAGCACAACTTAGAGGAAGAAAGGTTTATGTGGGGCTCATGGTTTCAGAGATTTCAAAGCTGTCAGTCCATGATCAGCTGGCTCCAGGCAGGAAACACAGAAGCAGAAGCACTTCAGAAGACAGTGAAGGAGGACTCCATAGGGAATTGATCTAGAAGCCATACTTGTTACATTCTGGCAAATAACTTGTCTACATTTGGCTCATGTCCTAAGACATTGTATGAAGCTAAATAGCTGAATTTAAAGGTGATGACTAATAAGCCTGGTAGAGGGATGCTGCTCTTATGTCATGGCGGTCAGGCAAGAGAGAAAGAGAGAAAAGAGTTTCAGTTCCTGGCCATGCCCCAGGAATCAACCTCCTCCAGCCATGCCCTGCCTCCAAACCTGGCTGCATTGGCAACACATGAGTTTTTTTTTGGGGGGAGGGACATTTTAAACTCATCCATAACAGAAGGTCAGTAAAGCATGAATAACATTTATGAGAACATATCAGGCTGCACCACATGTAGCAGGGATTCAACTAATCTCTGTGCTGTCAATCACCCCAATGTGCCACATGACCTTCCCTCCTCAACGACCTTCACAGCCACATTCATTCTCACAAGAAAGGTTGGCATGCCTGAATATTAATAACTGAGCTTCAATTCATCCTAACCAAGGACGAGCCCCTAAAATCTAGAAACAGAGTTTCCTAGTTAAACCATCATAAAGTTTAACTGGGCTATTACTTTCTATTTCCATTACTGACCTGAAAATGAGCATTAAAAATGTAACTCACCAAGTTACATAGAATATTTTAAGTTGATCTAAATATCTACCATTGTTAATCACAGAACACATACATACTCTACAGTGTGCATTTTCTACAATAAGTAAAATACTGCAAAGTGTACTGATTTAAGCATGGGATGCCTTTTCCTTTTTATTGTACAGTTACTATTAGAACAATAATAGAAACAAAATTATTAAAAACCATTTCTATAAGTGACATCAATTAAACCAATCAGGTATCAGCATTTGGAAAAAAGTTTTTCAATGTCAATGAAAATTGTTGATCATGCTTAACACTTATGGCGGGGCAGGGAGAGTTTTCAAATACATTTTAAGCACTTAATGTATATGCATTTTAAGGAGCAATTGGACTTCTACTTGCAGAGATGGCAAAGGAGACTATAGAAGGAATGATCAAGAAAACCAGATGAGATTAAAAGTAATGTCTTTGAAGATATCTGAAAGCTGATAGAGCCATCAGTGATAGAAGATCACACATGAAGTTTAGACAGTCTGTGTCAACTGTTTCCCAGAAGGCTTACTGGTACTGGACACGGGGCAAGAGGCAGCAGACTTGGTCATGAGGTCTGAGCAGAAACCGCCAATGAAAGAAAAGCAGCAGGGATTTTCATCAACTCATGAGACTGGAGAGACGGAAAGCAGAGACAAGAGAGGGCAGGATTAGTATGAGCAGCAAGAAGCGGGAACTGAGTCTAATCCTATGCTGGTTTCATCTTGAAGATATTCTCAGAAACCTCAAATTGCTTAAAGAATGAGGCTAAGAATCCCAGTAGAACAGTGTTAGGAAGTCATGGGATGTTACAGAGATAAGTATCAGATTAGAACAAGCTGAGGAAGAGCTTCCATGAACACCAGGCTATCAGATAGGACCACCAGAGGCTGACACCGAGGACTGGGGTGAAACACAAGTGTACGAAGACTTTACAGATCATAGTTCTGACTCAGCGCCATCCTGGCTGCCAGTTATCAGTCCTTTCCCCGCCCCTTCCCTCCCTAGGGAAGACAGCTTCATTCAGGAGCTCTGCATTTCTCATCCACCACGTCCAGCAATGCCAGACACACCCAGCGAGGAGACCAAGGTCACAACACAGACATCAGAATCAGACCCAAATGTTATCAGTTATTATAGTTAGAAGGACTCTAAAATAGCCATGACTATAATGGTGCAAAATAGGAATATGGATGAAAACTAAATAATTCAGCAAGATAACTACATCTTATAAAAAGAATTAAATTTATATTTTAGGCTGAAAATATAATAATGAAAAGTAAAAACTTGATGGATGTAATGAACAGCAGACACGACACAATGGAAAAGAGGATTTGTGAGTTAGAAAGCAAGTCAATAATGAAATAGGTAGATTAAAGCACAAATAGAAAAAGTGAAGGAAAATATTTTTAAAATTATGAAATATGTGGAACATAAGAAGATTGAATTAAGGGCAGTTGAGACTGAGGCAAAAGATATATCTGAAAAGAAGTGGTTGAGGATTTTCCAAAACTTATAAAAGACCCCATCTCACAGATTCAGGGAGTTATGCATACATAAAGCAGAATAAATGCAAAGAAAAATATACCATGACAAATCACAGCAAAAAAGCTATTTGAAAAAGAAGGCAAAGAGGAAAATCTCAAAGCAGCATGACTGGGGTGGGGGTGGCACATCACGTCACCTTCAAATGAACAACAACAACAAAAAATCCTGTGGATGACTTTTAAGAAAAATGAGTGGATGTAGAAGACAAATAAATAACACCTTTAAATGGACAAAAAAAAAAAGAGATGCTGAACTAGAATTCCATACCCAGCAAGAGCAGACTTTTAAAATGATGGCAAAACAGATATTTTCAGAAAAAAAGAGAGAGAAAATTATTCATCAGCCAACTACACTGAAAGAAGGAAATACTGAAGAGAATTCTATGAAATGGAAAATCATCCTAGACATATGCACAGATTTATCCAGGCTTTTTACATAGGCTATGAATCTTTTGGCCCATAATACAAAATCTTTCTGTTTTCGATGATCTAATCTCCCAGAGTAGCATTTAGTAACAGAAGGAACTTCCAATAAATAACCACAATGGTCCATATTAAACCAGCTCTATCAAAAGGGTCCCACCATCTGCACTGTGCTTAAGGTACTATGACCCACTACGACCCTTCCCCACCTCTCCATCCTTCTAGCTCACTGCTAATTCAATGAAGACATCAATGTGAAGCCTGTTGCATCTCCCTGCTCACTGCAGTCATCTTCTTGAGTAACACCAAAGCCCACTCTTAAAGCCCATCCCAGTTTCTCACCTAGAACATTCCTTACTCTTTCAGTTCCTATGTTCTCTTTTCTATTTCACCTCAGTGACTCATGCCATGATCACATCCTGGATCTTGTTGCCACTTGGACATTCTTCACATGTGGAAAAGGAGATCCAGGATTACACTCCAAATACAACTTCTTTGTCTGATTCTCTCACTCGATCTTCCACCATATTTGTTTTTAGCTCAAGACAGCAGATCATGTAACTCTGCTTGCCTTTGTTCCCTTTCTCATCTCACCTGGACCTCATCGCCTCAGTAGCTCGAGCTCATTCTCTAGTGTCCTTTTGCTGCATCTACCTCACAGCATGGTAGGTGGACCAGTCCTACAGGGCCCTCTGCTTGGATTTTATCACTGCTACAGAAAGTGGCAGGTCCTTCATGGGGGCTCAGTAGAAATCCACTCCACCTCAGTGCTTCACCATCTATGTCCTGGTGACAACTCTCTCAAGTTTGCTTTTACTAACTCATAACCCTTATCTCGAATTTCCTCCAAATTCATCAATTCATAAATCACACCATTCATCTAATAGTCTGTTTTCCCATCATTTCTTCTATCTATTCTCCCATTTGCTCAGTCATTGTATTCAAAAGTGTCTACAGTGTGCTAGATAGCATATCAGGAGGTAATGTGAAATGCACACAGCAGGGAATGCTCACTCTCAGGAAGCTCATGTATAACAAGAGACTAACACATACATAACCACAACCCCACATTTCACGGGCTCTTTATAATGCAAATGGTCTCTCTTCCCATTAGGATTAGAGTTGATTTTATATTTATTCTAAAACGTATTAATTGAATATTCTAATATGTATTAATTGAATATGCATTGCTCTTATAACAAGTGATAGGTATCAGTCGGTGTTCTCCAAAAAAACTAACTGAACTCATATATGTTAGACTAGATATGAGCTAACATATAGTTGTTTCAGGAATCAACACACATAGTTGTTGAGCAGTTATTGAGGCTGGCAGGTTCAAAATCTGCAGGACAGACTGGCATGTGGGAAGCTCATGCAGGCTTTCTGTATTATAGTCTTGAGGAAGAATCCTTTTTTCCCCAGAAAATCTCAGTTTTTCATCTTATGGCTTTCCACTGATTGGATGTGGGTCACTTACCTATTGATGGTAATCTCTTTTGTGAAAATCCATCTGATTATTGGTGTTAATCATATCTGCATGATTCCTTCATAGCAACATCTAGTTGAACATTCAATCAAGTCAGTGGGTACTGTAGCCTAGTCACATTGACATATAAAGTTTAACTATCACAGGACAATATTATAAAAGGAGAGAGAGGGAGGAAGACAGAGACAGAGAGAGAAAGAGAGAGAGAGAGAGAGAACAACCTACTAAAGGTAACATTTAGTAAGATGCTAATTATCAAAACTGACTATAGCCAGCTATATTGTGGCATATACCTGTAATCCCGGTGACTTGGGAGGCTGAGGCTGGAGGATCACAAGTTTGAGGCCAGCCTAGGAAACTTAATGATACCATGTCTCAAAAATAATAAATAAAAAAGGGCTGGGAATATAGCTCAGTGGTAAAGTTCCCTGATATACTGGCTGTAATGTCAGACTTTCCCAGGGAGTATTTAAAAGCATAATTCCCAAGCAGTTCTCTGGAAATTCTCATTCAATACTCAGGGGTGGAGAACAGCTTCAAGATCCAGGGACAATTCTACCCACAGACCTTTCTATTCAGAAGTGGTCTACAGAAGAGATGAGTGTTTGTGAGATGGGGAAGTGGAATAAAGAAGAAACCTTAGAGATTTTATTTATATATTGTAGATTTGTATCTAATAGAGAGCGAATGTTGGCTTGAATGCTATTTAATATATGGCTTGGTACTTGGGCTCCCAAGCAGCCTCTTATCAGCTGGTCACATGTCACATGTGGACAGATGCAGATGGTGAGGACCGCACCTTGATGAGTTATCTTTGCTCCTTCGCGCATCTCCAATAAATGTGTCATTGAGGACACAACATAGTGCCAACCTACACATAGTCATAAATAGAACTATGAATGTAATTAAGACTCAACCTACCAACTCCACACAATGAACATCTGTTTTTTAAAGATTCCAGTAAAGAAAGTACTTACTGAACATAGAACACGATGTAGGTACAAGTGACGAAGAGAGGAAGGGAAGGGTTTTGGAAGAGTCTTCATTAGCCTTTGTGGGAGGCAAAGGGAGATAGTCTAGATAGGTCTGCCAATCAATAAGTTGGTCCAAAACATTTGAAATTATCAGAAGACTATTAGCAGCACAGATTTATATCCATCCACATTAACAATGTTACTGTGCATTGAAATATTAGCAAAAGATAGCTTGAAGTGGTGGTGATTAACAAGAAATTTTTTAAATTATGTCTACTTTGTCTTTATTATAAGATTCTTTATTTCTCTTTTGGGATATATTTTTATGATGCATATAATACATTAGAACATTAGTTCATATGTAGAACTTAGAACTGGATATGCATTTACTGAGGGCTTACACTGGGAAGATTTTCATAGACTGTTGGCTGAAGACAGGAATTAATTCTCGGTTCTGGAGGGTGGGAGCATGAGACCAGTGAGCCAGCACAGTGAGGTTCTGGCAAAGGCTCTCTTCCTAGCTTCTCACTGTGTCCTCGAGAGGAGAAGAGCTCTCCAGTGTCCTTCTTACAAGAGTGCTGATAACATCACTTCAGGGCCCTAGCCTTATGACTTCATTTAACCTCAACAACTTTTATAAAGGTCCCATTTCCACATACAGTCACACTGAAGGAGGTTGGGACTTCAACAGATGAATCATGGGGGACATGATTCAGTCCATATCAAGGGTCCTTGAAGTACAGGTATAAATTGATTTTTTAAAAATCATCCTGATGGGTACATATCACATTTGTCTGTAATTGTCTTGCATTATATTTGTAAAATGTTGTTTCAATAATAGTAACTAGGTAAATAAGTATACCTAAGGCAGTGCTTTTTTAAAAAGGGTACTACTTAGCATTTCTGTCCACTCTAGTCACATGAATCTTGAGAAGTCAAGAGGATTCTACTTGGTCAAGATTAATTAATTTATCTATGTCTTCCTTTTCCCATACAGCATACATTTACTGATCTCTGCTTATGAACTAGTCATTATTTTAGGCTCTGCAGATAAAATACTGAATAAAACAGACAATGTTCCTTACACATCTAAAGGTTCTATGTCAGTGGGAGAAGACAAATAAATGAGGCATGAATATTATCATGCCAGGTAGAGATAAATGCATGAAATGTGGGAAGGGCATTGAGAGAACTTTCTGTTTAGTCAGAACTTAAAACCATGCATCTGAGTGAAAATACCTTTTGAGTAAATGTAGCAAGAAGGTCAGGGATCAGCTCCAAATCCATGCTGACCTTTAGAGAATCAAATGAAGGAGACTGAGAAAGAGGGGCCTGTAAAATGGGGAAAAAAATCCAACAAAACCAGGAGAAAAGGCATTTGGAGCAGGAGGAATGAGCAGCCTACTGAACGCCGCTGGGAGCTGGGCTGGACCACGGCACTTGGGAGGTGATAGTTGCCTGTGGTCTTGACACAGAGGACTGCAGAGGGATTGCTGGGTCAAATTCTTGCTTGAAATAGACTGGAAGAGAATGAGGTGAGAAGGTGGAGACAGAAATAGGCGATCTTTTTAGGAAATCTGCTCTAAAGTGAGAAGTGAAATGGGGTCGCAGCTGGAGGCATAATCCTGCCATGGAGGGATATCCAAAAGGGAGAAAATATGGCATTTTTATATGCAAGTGACCCGGTAAAAATTAAAATGTGATTATTTAAGTGCTATAAAGAGAACCATTTCAGGGGGAAAATTCCAGCACAGCGGAGAAAGAGGGCAGTCCAGTCCACAGGGGGTGGAGTCTAGATTTTGATAGGACAGGGAGAATTCCTTTCTTTCACTGGAGAAATAGTGTAGTGTATGGAGAGAGACCTGGCCCATTGGCAGGTGGGGTGGGGGCATGATGAAGTTCTTTGAGTTGAGTGCTTCTCTCTGGCATCTGAGCGGGGCTGTCAGGGCAAGAGAACTATGCACACTGATAGCCGTCAACACAAGTTCCTTAGTTGGTCACTATTTGAGTCAGCATTCTCACTGCTGCAACCAACAAAAACTTGACCACACAATTTAGAGGAAGGAAGAGTTATTTGCTCACAGCTCTGGAGATTTCAGGGGCTCAGTCCATATTAGGCCAGGTGATATCTGCAGAGCTCAGAGCATGGAGGCAGGAGATAGCACGAGAGAAAGAGACATCTTGGGTGCTCTGCTTTACAACATGGAGGCCGGAAGCAAGAGAAAATGCAAGGGGATTCAAGGACACAAGCACAGTCCCCATGGCCACACCCCAGTGACTCACACCCTACAACCACACTCCACCTGCCTAGGTTACCACCCAGTAAATCCATTACAATGGATTTATCCATTGATGAGATTATAACCCTCGTGATTTGATTGTATCAACTCTGGTTATCAATACATGAGCACTCTCAGGGGACATTCTATATTTAAACCATACCGGAAACCATAAGAAGCTTCATAGTGAATGATGATCCACATCATAAATAAGTCCACAGTTTACCCTAATTATCTTGAAGGTCATCAGACACAGCAAACCTGATGATCTCTGGGTATTATGGCACTAGAATGAAGCCTGGCCACCTCTCTCCTGGGCCAGTCCCCTCCACATCTTGTCTTGGCTCCACAGATCTTCTTTGACATCTCCCACAGACCTTGCCCCACTCTGGTCTGCCCCAGTGCCACGTCCTCCTACCCAGATGCTCATTGTCATTTTCAGAAAAATCCAGTCTTGCTCGAAGTCCTCTGAAAATAGATTCAGTTGCAGCTGTACTGCTCCTTGAAATTGTTTTCTCCCTAAGACACTGCCAGATGCTGGAGCTGGACCCTGAAGAACTGTCTTTGCACAAAGCTGCAGTAGCCTTCAGTTCTCACCTGTGAGGTCCCCACCCAATGCCTGATGCCTGCCTTCTGTGGCCTAGGAAAGTCTTTTCAATTGACTACAATCTGAAATACAAATGTTCCATTGTGCCAGAAACCTAAACACCCCAAGATAATGACTGCTTCCTGTTGTGGAGTTGTCCTTTGGCTTCAGGGCTGGATTTGACCAGTTACCAACCCGGAACCCAGGACCCCAGCATGGCCAAGAGAAGCAGGATCTAGATGGGGAAAGGACTTCATGAAGCTGACTTAACCAACTAAGTGACACTCTGTACCCACCCATGGTGCCCATGGCAAGAGTTCTTGGAAACCTTACAGCCCCATCCTTCTTTCTCATTTAGTAAACCAAGTATACCCATTACCATTAACGTTTCCTTCAGGACTCTCTCCTATGATCTTATTTTCACCCCCTGAACAAACACATGGAATCCTGATAGTTAATGTATATGCAGGAATAGAACCACTCAAATTTGAGTCTTCATTTTGAACAATGCTCTTAGGCTATGCTAGAGCTATTAATTTTGGCAAAACAAAAAAAAGCAGAGTTATGTAACCTGCCTGCTATGACACCTGACCACATTATATCACTAGATTATAGATAGGAGAAGACAGAAGCCGTGTCCTCTCCTTCCTGACAGGGTTTCTTGCTGGCTTTCAGATCAAGCCCCTCATGTTTGTGTTGTGCTTTTTGGACCTATGCACTTCCAGTTTTCTTTTGGGGGAACTCTCCCTAGACTGAGTTAAAATTTCTAGATTTCACCATGTTTGTTTTGTTGTTGTTGTTGTTGTTTTTACCATGAACCCAAGAGCCAGTTGGTTGTAGACAAGGCAAAAGACTATTTTCAAAAGCTGTAAATACACTCAAGTACTTTTCAGGTTATCTTTCTCCTCTTTCACACTTAAGTTTTGGGGAAGAAATTTCAAATGATTTTGAACAGAGCATCCCTCATTCTTGGGTCCACAGGAATGCCTAGTGGCACATGGCATCTACTGAGAGAAACGTGACAGGTGTGCAAGGAGGAGGACAGGTGGCCAAGGTGACTCCCAGCAGAGAAAAAGAACTAAATATTTCAATCTTCTGGGAAGAGAAAGAAGTTTTTTACTTTTTTATGCAAATATTATTATTTCATTTCATACACAAACTAGTGAGGCCTAACATGGAAAAAAGGAAGTTAATATCAAATTCCAGAGGCATCTATTTAGTTGGTACCTAGAGTATTTTGAACAATAATAAAAATAGAACATCAGTCATTGACCTAAACTATTTGTTCATAATTAGTAATAAAAATTCAGAATACCCCAATTCAATTGTTTTAGGATTTTCCTGAGGAAAACAATTTTCTATTTGAAAATGAGTCGACAGAATTTGGCTGAGCTGCAAGATTCATGCTGACTTTATTGATCTTGAACTCAATCTAATCTTACCACCATTGTTATATTTGGTCCCGTTCCAAAGAGATATATGTTTTAAGGTGCGAGAAAATTTAACAGCTAGCAGCTCCAAACCTTCACCACTTGTTTCTATTCATGTTTTTCTAGCTATATTTTAGATAAAGTGAAAATGTGGCATTGTTTTATTATTTGGCATACTTGAATTATTTTGTACTACCCAAACCTGCCAGTAAATACTCATCAGGCCCTAAATTTGATTTGCCTTAGGAGAAGCACAGATATATAAATCTTCACTCAGAGTCCAAGGATTTGAAATCCAGTCCCCGTTCCCTTGCCAAACAGAAATTCAGAAGCAAACAGCACATGCTGACAGAGAGGAGTAGAAGTGAAAGGGAGTGCTGTGATACAGAGGAGATAAAGGAATACTTATTCTGAGCTTGAAAGAGGAGTGATCAGAGTGGGCTGGAGACTGCTGGGAAGAATTCCAAGTTGAAGGATAATTGAAAAGTGGGGTGACCTTGGAGAGGTGGAGAGGGAGTTCACCTAGGGGAAGGCATGGAGGGAAAATTCCTATTAAACAAGGCGAAGAAGGTTAGTAAAATCAGAGGCTTAGGAAAACAGAATAACTCTAGAAGCAGTGTACAAGAGGCAAGAGGTCATGTGGCAGAGGGAAGGAGGACAGAGAGAGGTTGATTTTGGATCATGGGGAGCTTTGAACACCAAGCTATAGGAATTTATCTTAGTAGACAATAGGGAAATCCTGAATGTTTGAGAGTTGAATAATGACAAAAATCATAACATAGGAAAGTTGAACTATGTTAGCATATGTCATGGGGTGGGGGCAAAAAGCTGTAAATGGAAAGCTGTGATTCAAGTGCAAGTGTGAAGCTCCGATGACCTGCAAATAATGTGGGCAGGAATAAAAGATGGAGAGAGGTCCTAAGACTTGACAATGGAATATGCGGGGTGAGACGAAAAAGTAATAACAGTTTTAACCTAAAGAGACAGAGAAAATGTTAATAGAGGAATAGATAAGTCAGAATGAGAAACATCTTTGCAGAGAACAAGAATGTCAAGGCTGAGGACCCAGTGGAATCATTGTAAATGCTCTGGGTACACTAGAGCTGGGGCTACAAGTAGGGGCTGGAAATCAACTTCCTTACTCTGTAAAGATTAAAACAAAAAAAAAACTGATAAAATCTGAATCTCAGAGAAGGACAATAATAGAGATAGAAGCAAGTGGTGGAAAGGATCAGTCAAAGGAAGGTAGAGGAGGAGCTAGAATCATAAATATAAAGAAGAGAGCATCAAACAAAACATGGACAGCAATGTTGAAGACTGCTGTGGGATCCACACAAAAGCTTAAGAAAGGCCATTGGACTTAGCTAGCGACTGCTGGAATGTAGAGATTCATGGAAGCACAAGGTTTCGGAAGGCGAGGGAGACAAGAGCCAGCTGCACAGGGAAGGCAGAGAGAAGGGAAGGTGGGTGTGCTGCCTGCAGGCTAGATGGGGAAAGGAAGGCAAGACGGAAGCCCATAAAGGACAAAGATGGAGGAAAATGGCATTGGTAGTGAAGAGACTGGTGGGCTGGGGAGTCCATGGAGCTGAGAGTCAGTGGGAAGAGTGGCCTGTGTCAGAATGTATCCTGTCTATAGATTCAGGTTTCTTCCACAGAGAGCTGGAAATGTGTTTGGGAAGAATCCTCTGGAGCCAATACTCAACCTATGCAGGTTGAAGGAGGAATTATAGTCTCTGTGGCCTGCCACCTTCCAAAAGTTTAGCACAGGGAAGCAGGGAGAAGAGAAAGAGGTAGAATTAGCCTTGGAATAACATCAGATTGGAAGATATTGAATTGAGTCATCAGGTGCAGCAAGATGAACAAGAGAACAAGAGTTTAAAAGCAGCTGAGAAGTACTGAAGGAAAAACATTTGTTCAAATCTTATGATTTCAGAATTTTGATTAATCTAAATTTTATGTCTAAGCTCTATCTTTTTATACGAGATCATTTTTGTTATATCAAGCTCAAGAAAAAGGAAAATAAAATTTATGGTGGCAGAAATAAGAAAATGAATTTCCTTTGGAAAGCTTTTAAAAGTGTGTGTGTGTGTGCATGTGTGTGCGTGTGTGTGTGTATTTGTGTAAAGGGTTTAAAACTGTGTGTGTGTGTTTGTGTGTGTGTGTGTGTGTGTGTGTGTGTGTGTGTGTGTGTCTGTATGTCTGTGTCTGTGTGTCTGTGCATGTCTGTGTATGTGTGTGTTCCTGGGGATTGAACCTGGGGGCATTCTACCTCTGAGCTACATCCTCAGCATTTTTTATTTTTTGTTTTGAAACAGGGTCTCTCTAGGTTGATGAGGCTGTCTTTGAACCTGTAATCCTCCTGTTTCAGCCTCCCACATACTGGGATTACAGGCATGTGTCACCATGCCTGGCTTAAGCCTTATCAGAATGGTATTCATTAATTTTATTTTTTAAAAAAATGCAGAGAATTGCCGGACATGGTGGCGCATGCTTGTAATCCCAGTACTTGGGAGGCAGAGACTGGAGGATCCAGGTTTGCAGCCAGCCTCATCTACTTAGTGAGGCCCTCTGCAACTTCGTGAGACCTGGTTTCAAAATAAAGTATAAAAAATAGGGCCGGGGGTGTAGCTCAGAGGTAGAATGCCTCTGGATTCAATCCCTGGTACCGAAAAAAAAAATGCAGAGAATTTCTAAAAATATATGTGAAATGGACTTTTAAAGACATTTTATATTGTCAGTCATTTTAAAATATATAATGCACTATTATCGGTGCTACTGTTGTTTTGTGGAATCTAGGTCAAGACCTATACCTGCTAATTAAATGTTTATTGGATGGATGGATGGATGGATGGATGGATGGATGGATTCATGGATGGATAAACAATACCAAGGTAGCATTAGTTCTTATGGTATGTTACTAAAACAAGAATTTGACTTTCATTAATTACTTATATCCCAAAGAAGTTCCTCTTTAATGAAAGGGAAACGTATAAAGGCTAAGATATTTTACAATCATGGGATTCCTCCCTCCATCTAAGCCTTTGGAACCAGATTCAATCTCATGACCGCATGGAGTGCTTGCTGTCCAAACAGGAGGAGGAAGCTGGGGTGTAGGCTCATGTGGTTCATCTTTGCAGCCCTGGTGCTTTTGCACGTCTGTGGCCATCAGCAGCGTCCTCTGTAAGCCATGATAATTATGCCATCTTTCACTAGAGGCAAAAGATTCTTAGAGTTCATTCCCTTGCCCAAGGCCTCTAATAGAGATAATAAGAAATGACATTCCTTTCAGTTCAAAGGCAGTGGGCAGAACATACAGGACAAGCTGTGGTTCCTCCCAAGCCCTGCGAAAGGAGACTCATGAGATAAAATGCTTCTAGAAAAGGGAGAGAATAGTGAATTAAAGATGTCAAGGAAGTCTGGGGAGCAGGAGAGCACTGGGCAAGAAGGAACTCATAGAAAAGAATGGAGAAAGTGTAAATCAAATGCCTACCAAGATGGACACAAGAAGAAAGCCCTGTCAAGTGAGGATGGTCTAGGAGCACGGCTGCCATCCTGTGGAGGACTACCCAGACACAGTGTGGAGGAAGCAGATGCCCCTCACCGCCCCAGCCAGGGGCTGCTGTTTTCCTCTGGAGAGGCTGAGCCAGCTGGAGTCTCATCTCAGAGCCCCAGGCCCAGCCGAAGGAAGGTGCTCCCTGGAGAGGCAGCCAAGTCTAGATGTCACTCTCCAAAGGAGCCTTCTGACAGATGGAAGTGTTCTTAGTTGCCCAAATGTTCAGGAGCCAGTCCTGGTCTTTGAGTGCTTGAAATGCCACCAAGGTACTGTTTCTGTGTTTTAATTACTTTAAATTAATTTATTTGAGCCATGTGGAGCATGCCTGAAATCTCAGTACTTGGAGGCTGAGACAGGAGGATTGCAAGTCCAAGGCCAGCCTCAGCAACTCAGTGAGAACCTCAGCAACTTAGCTGGACCCTGTTTCAAAATAAAAAATAAAATAAGGCAGGGGGTATATATCTGAGAGGTAGAACACCCTTGGGTTCAATCTCCAGCACACCCCTCATTTAATTTATTTGTTTTTAAATAGTTTCATTTGTTTAGAGGTTACCATGTTGGACAACACAGGTCTAGAAAGTGCAAGTCAATGTCCTATACCCTTAACCTCATCCAGAGCCCAGAACAGCAGCACCAGCTTATACTCAGCGGGAGAGGACAGCCAATTTCTCCTAGAAAAACTGACAAGAAGGCCTAGAGACAGACCTGTGTGGATTCTCTGGCAAAACAGGGAAGTCCCCGTGGAGGTCACCTGCAGCCCAGCCCCTGTCAGGACCACACTCCAGGAAGAGTGCTGTCAGATGGCTCCTGACTCCCTAGCAAATGAAAGTGGATGGCCAGGCACCACCAGTCCTTGGGACAAAGCCTTCAACACATAAAAACAGGACCAGGACAAAGAAAACCCAAAAGGGAAAAATAAAACCAACACCAGGAGCTCAGAAGAAGCCAACATATCACAGGTGGTATATAACTTAAAACCACACACACTGATGCCCTCAAAGAAAAAGAAAGAACCCTGCACCCATGGGCTTGATGCTGGGGGTGGGGTGAGGAGGGGGGAGGCAAGCAAGAACCACGATGGCAAAGGAAACTAAAAACTGAGAGAGAAAATAATTCAAGGGAAGTTAGAAGGTGCAGAAGGTGAAGAAATCTCCTGGTGAGGTCAGCATCCTAGGAACAGATGCTGTGTGTGAAGACCCCGATTCCATGAAAGCTAG
The DNA here is from genome assembly GCA_004027185.1 of Glis glis. NCBI lineage: Eukaryota > Metazoa > Chordata > Mammalia > Rodentia > Gliridae > Glis > Glis glis. Next base: position 18,011 of record PVJS01004311.1, read on the forward strand.
GAGACCTCAAGCCTGCCGGGTTTCCTGGAGACTCATGGACATCTTCTGAGTAGCTCGACTTCCCATGGACTGGACGATTGCTTGGTGCAGTGGTGGAACAGGGGATTCAAGGTGAACCTTCTTGTTCTCTAAGGCTGAGAAACTGCAGCTGATGCCTGGGTTTTACTTAGAATGTGGACCACAGCCTGGAAGCCCAAGCCCTGCAGAGCCCACTGGAAGCCCGTGTGGATGTAGAGGACCACCCTGCAGGTCATAGAACTCACATTGCATCCCTCAGCCCTGAGGGGGCTGATCTCACACACCACCTCATGAAGTAGACATCAGACAATAAAAACCCTCCAATTTAGAGCAGCTTTGAGCAAACATTTATTTAGAACAAGCAGATAATGAGTGATTCTTTTCATTTCTAGAACATCACAGGTGTTGTCCATTAGGGTATGTCAAATAGGAACAATTCTTTCATGTATATGAGCTCATTTCCAGAAATTCTCAAGGATTCATTTGAGCAAATCTGAAGGAGTTCTTCATCGCCTCATTCTAACCTCTCAGGTGGGGAGAGGTGGGGGCTGGGGAGGGAAGGCCACACTGAGACTCGCCATCTGAATCCTGGCTTAATAATCGTGGCCCATCAGTGCAGTGCCTTACAATCAATAGAATGCTTTTCTCATCGATCTTTCCCCAGGGGTTTGCTTTTTATGAAATGTGTCTTGAGTTGAGTAAAATCCACTTTAAAAAAGCAGAAAAAACATGATATAACCCACATGGTATGGAATTCAGGCTCATTGCCAGCATTTTCAACATGATCAATACAGCTAAATATTCAGAGAAGTAGCAGAAGATCTGATTTCAAGTTCCAGATGTGATATGTGCTATCTCTGTGACGTTCAGGGAGCCACCTAACCTGTCTGAGCATTGGCTTCCTCATTGGATAGATCTGTAGACTAAAAAATTCTGTAAAATGAAAGTATTAAATGTGAAAAGGAGGCAGGGTATAAAAATGTTGTATATATACTGTAGCAGAATGAATCTATGAATATTAATCAAGATATAGCTGTCAAAAAAGTATATCACAGTTGCTTATTTAATTTGACACATCATATTTAATACAATATAGTTATTACCTTCCCCAAGGTATATTCATCAATGTTTGCACCTAATTTCCCTACTTGAAGTTTCACAGAAAAATGCCACTGGTATTTGACATAAAGCTAGCAAAAAGCCTCTTTAAAAAGCTATTTAAATAAATATCATGTATCTCTGACACACCCACATGCAAATACACATGTGTACACATGCAACCAAGTACACCAATACATCCAGAATGCACTTTATTACAAAATTTTCTTTTAACTGATTTTGCCTGTTGGTAAAAAAAAAAAAAACAAAACAAAAAGAAACCAGAAACAATTACTCATTTCCCCTTTCGATATTCTCTGAAGAAAGTGATTATGGTGTACAACCCACTAAGTTCAAATCCTATGCAATATCTGATTGAATGATTAACTTCAAGAAACACAGAAGGGGGTGCCTTGATTTGGCTAGACAAGAGTAAGCAAAGGACATTTAAACCATGCACAAGAAGCTGACCTCTTTTATGCTGATTCGAAATGCATACATCTTCATTTATATAGTATCAAGTCAATACTCAGTATGATGACATTGATTTTAGGTAAAGATTAGAAGAACCATACAAATAAAAGGCTATTGGGTCTTTCTATTGTTTGTGGTGGCCTGGGCCCAGCCTCTCAAAGGAAAACTCCCTTTGCATTTTCTGAGCTACCGTCAGTGATAAATTACTCTGCTGTGACATTCAACAAAGTGAAAACATCCCATGATAACAAAAATAGCAAAACACCCAGGAAAGACATGGCGAGAGATGTACAGGACCTTTTTGAAGCAAACTAGAAGAAAAATAAAGATGACGTAGAAACACAAAGGCTGATGATAGGAAGAATGACCACCGTAAGGTTATTGATGACTTTCTTCAAAATTAAATTAAAATATCCATACTATTGTTTTGGGGGATAGCATGAGTGCAGCAAAGGAAAGAATCAAGAACCTTAACAGAGGGCTGGCAGAATGGGAGAATACTTTTGCCAGCTACTCCTCTGATAGAGGACTAATATCTAGAATATACAGAAAACTTAAAAAAAATCACCACTAAGAAAAAAATAAACCTAATCAAAAAATGGACACTTCACAGAAGAAGAAATACAAATGGCCAATACATGTATGAAAAAATGTTCAACATCATTAGCAGTCAGAGAGATGCAAATCAAAACTACCCTGAGATTTCACCTAACCCCAATTAGAATGGCAATTATTAAAAACACAAATAACAACAAATGCTGTTGAGGATGTGGAGAAGTAGGAACTCTAATACACTGTCGGTGGGATTGCAAATTAGAACAACCACTTTGGAAAACAGTGTGGAGGATCCTCAGAAGAATGGGAATGAACCTACCATATGACCCAGCAATACCACTTCTAGGCATCTACCCAAAAGATCTGAAACCAAACTACCAGACTAATGCATGCGTATCTATGTTTATAGCTGCACAATTCACAATTGCCAAACTTTGGAATGAGCCAAGGTGTCCATCAACAGATGAATGGATCACAAAACTATGGGATATGTACACAATGGAATTTTACGCAGCTATAAAAAAGAACAAAATTACATCATTTGCAGGGAAATGGAGGGAACTGGAGAACATTATGCTAAGTGAGATTAGTCAGTCCCAAAGAGTGAAAAGTTGGATGTTATCCCTAATATGTGGTAGCTAGGTAGAATGGGACTTAGAAGGGACTCCAGACAAAGAAGGAGAAGACTTTAGATGAACAAAGAAGGCGACCTAACAGGGAGTTGTGAGGGGGGTGGAGGGAAACACACTAAAGCACGTGATGTATATACACAAACTTATAAGACTCAATCACTATGGTGAGCATGAAAATGAGGGAAGGGGGGGAATGGGGTGGGATTTGAAGGAGGGCTAAATGAGCAGTGTGTGCATGTATGATTCTGCTACCCTGACACTTATCAAAATGTATAATTACAATGCACCAATAAATGAATATATAAAAAATCCATACTATATTTTTGTAACATCACAAAATGGACTTGAAGTCCTTTTGGGAAAATACATAAAGGTAAATAATTAAGAAGATCCTGTAGGATTAATAAAGGAAGCTTTGCCTACTACATATTAATACTGAATATAAAACCGCTGTAAACAAAACCGAGTGGAACTAGTAAAATATTAAAGCAAGTTATTTATAAGCAATTAACTTCTGGTAGTTTGGATTTACTTTTGATATTTTTCTGTGATTTCTGTGGCAATCAAAGAGTTCTGTCACAATTCAACAAAAAATAACATTTAAAGAGAAAACATCACATCCGCTCCCTTCTCTCACTGGTATTTGTTTCATAGTTTTATGTGCATTGTGAAATTTAGCTCTTACGCCACATCGATTTCTTTTTTCTCTACTGGTTTATTTCTATTCATTTATAAATATCTTCTTGTCTTAAAAAAACATCCATCCTGGACCTCGTACCCATTCCAGCCTCCTCTCCCCTTCATTGCACATTTCTTTTAAGAAGAAGCTGGATCATCATTGTCTCTAACCATGTAAGCTCATTCCAAGCTCATCCCGCCCCCATCCCTCCTAGTCTCTTCTCTGCCTGTCATTTGCTACACTATGCTTCACTTGCAAAGGTCACCAGTGACCCGGTATGACCAATCTCATGGTCACATCTGTCTTCTTTTCACTTGACCTCTCAGCAGAATTTGCAGCAGCCAACCAGTACATCTTTCTTGCAGCACTTCCCTTTTTATTATACTAAGGATTGAACCCAGGGGCATTCTACCTCTGAGATACACCTCAGTCCTTTTTATTTATTTATTTTTTTTATTTTGAAACAAGGGTCTTGCTAAGTTGCTGAGGGTCTCCCCAAGTTGCTGAGGCTGAAGTTGAACCTGCAATCCTCCTATCTCAGCCTCCCAAGTGCTGAGATTATAGGTGTGGGCCACCATACCCATATAACACTTTCCTTTTGCACTTCTATACAGGACCTTTATGTTTATCATTTAGTGTATTATGTAGTTCATTATAAAATAATTATCACCTTTCTCATATGTCTTCCTTACATTCCTGTGAGTTGGAGAACAAATTACTCACTCATATGCTTTACTTTTAAAGATTAAGGTGTTGTAACAAATTAGTATTTATGATGTACCTGATATAGATCTATGGTGGCAGAAGGGGATAGAGGAAGATTATGCAACACAACACTGGTCAGCATGGCTGGTGAGTGACAACATTAAAATTAATCAAATGGTCTAAATGTGGGGGCAAAAATATGTTATATAAATAGGTCTTATTTCCATAGCTAAGAAATCTTTCATAAAATCATAGAGAACCTGGGTTGGAAGGGACAATACATATTACCTAGAACCACTTACTGTTGTCTGTTCACTTTAGCATCTTTGAGTGCATCATGAAGAACTCAGGATTCATTTTATTGAGAGTTTCTTTGATCTTTGGTCTGATACAATGTTTCTGGAGAATGGAGTGTCATTTTTACTATTTGTTTCTCGTTCTAGACTAAATACAAGTTATTGCTTTTTACTATGCCAGAAGTTGAAATTAAACACATCTCTCAATATATATCAGTTGTGATTTATTGCCCTGGATGAGAGTGGAGAGAAATCCTAAATCTCTGAGGAGACAGGAAGAGTACTTTACTTTTAGCAGTAAGACAAGCTCTATGAGAGATGTGGGGGTTCTTTGCACATTAAACACACAGACTCAAATGAAAGCTGATTTTCTTCTCTCTGTGCACTTCTAGAAAAGGATTAGCAAAAAAAGAAGAGGAAGAACCAGAGACTTGCACCTTTGCAGAGGCACCTTCTTGAAGTCAGAAACAATCAAGACAGACTCCTTTGAGGAATAAGAATCCATATGGTGTCCAAATCACCATTCTGAAACCTAGACATACAGGTTGTTTGAGATTGGACACACAACTTTTACTCTCTATAAGTGGGAAGAGCAAACACCTGAGCTCATGAAAAGGGAAATAAAAGCCACTCCACTACTCTTCATCCTTCTCTCAGAGGTGTGAGCCAAAGAAGGTTGCAGCAGTCAGAACTGAAGTCCAGACCACATGTAAGTGTTGTGGGTGTATAATTCAGATGACAGATCAGATAGCTGGCAAGTGTCACTTGGCTCATCATCGTACTGGGATGTTTCTAAAAAGTATTGAGAAGTCTCACTAATACAGAAATAACTGCAGACTCCATAAAATCTATGTATGACACAGCCAACCTTGGCCAGTTCATCCCATAGCAGCTATTTGGCAATTAACTAAGGACTAGCAGATAAGTAATCATAAGGTTAGTAAAAAGCTCCACAGAACCCAAGTGAGTCAAAGAAATAGCCAGGCCTGTATAGTTATTTTGGTTCATGTCTATTTGCTGTAACGAGAATCTCAGTGGGCATTTGATAAGGAAGATCTTGACTACTTACCAGCACTGCGTGATGACAGATTTGCCTGCTGCTTGAGAGTCAAGTGGAGGCTCCCTCACTGTGGTGACAGTACAGCCAGCTCTCAGCGTGGTTGGGAAGGCCACCTGACACCCTGTGGTGGATTGTCCCCACCCAGGTCTAGCTGTCAAGCAATACTGCCATGCACAACAGTTTGTTGTCAGGTGTACTAAACTCAAATCAATGAACAAATTACCTTCATAAATCACTTCACTAAGCAGAGCTCCAAAGCCCATGCCTAGTGTTTGATAAAACAAAGAAATGATAAGCCCAACAACAAAGCCATTCTCTCTAGAACATTTTACACATTTACTTTGAGTGAGTTCCAACTTGTAGCCAGAATAAAATGTTTGTCATCTTTTTAAGAATGCCTGATGAATGAGCATTGCTGAGAAAACGCACAAGTGCCACGCTGTGCTGGACAGTGGGTCCTCAGGGAAAGACAGGAGGTACATAGTCTCACTGCCTGGGCTTATGCTGGCTGGGGTCAGAGGCTGGGCATCTGTCTCCTCTGTACCTCTACTTCTGCATTCATGCAATGAGGTTAGCAATACTGGCTACTTCATACAGTTGTTATAAGAATAAAGTTAACTTGAAGATAAATTCTTAGAAGAGTACTCAATAAAGGTCGTGTGCAGTAGAAGAGAGACAGCATACATAAACCCCAAATTACATTCTAGGGTCCCAACTTTGGAATGCCACAAGACTACAGAAAAAGCAGAGATGATTTTGACAGCGAGCACTTGAAAGCTTTCCCTAGTTTGAGTTGGGACCATTCTCTCCGTACAGAGAACTAAAGAGTCTAAGTCTATGAAGAGAGGAAGAGCACAGAGAAAGCACAATTTCTCGGGAATGCATGTTTCTGATATATAAAAAGAACACTATCAATACCAATCTCAGCAACATGTACCAGGAAGGGGAGGGACCAGAGTGTGATCCAGAGAGAAACACACAAAGTGCTAAGTGTGTATGTGTTTCTATCACTCTGAACTTCATTATGATGTATAATTACAATGCACCAACAAAAGTATATTAAAAAATATCAGAAAAGAACATTGTCTCTGTGTGTATGTGCAGAAGATGGAAAGCTATACAATCAGCAAAGCGTATTAGATATCCAAGTATATCAGCAAACTTTGTTGTAGCACAGATGTCAATGGAAACTACCAAGACTTTGAGAATAAAATAAAATTTTAGGATAAAATAAATCCTCTGGAAAATCCATTGACCTCTGTAGGATGTTGGCCCATTGCCCTGCACTTACATTTTCACGGAGATATTTGACTTTAAATTACTAACTCAAATTCTTGACCTCACCCACACTCTCCCTTCTTGTCTCTCCTTTAATAAAAAATAAACAAAAAAACTGTTATTCATAGATCAATGAAGACATGGAACTTAGCTCTACTGCCTTGGTTTATCCCAAATCCTAAAATGAGTGTGCAGGTTTCAGTAAGGTGTTTCAGAATACTTCCTTAAGAGAAGAATTACAGCCATAAAATATAGGATGATATTTTATAAAAAGAGTAATCATAAAGAGAACTAACAAAAGTTTTTAAAATGATAGTCACATAATCAGTAGGACACAGGACTTTGGGAATAAAGAAGAGATTAAAATAATGGCATGGATCAAAAAGGTCAAGAAAATATCCCTGGCCCAGAAAGTATAATGAACATGAAAAAAATGGAAAACAGAAAAAAATATTGGAAAATAAGAACAATGTTCTGGTAAGTTTAGAATCTATATGATATAGAATTTCTAAAAATAGAAAAGAATTATCATGTAAACCTCATAAATATAATTTCATTAAAGAACAGTCTCCCTGATTGAAAGGAGCCATAAAATATCTACAATAGAGATTTAAAAAATAATGCACACCAAGTCACATAAAAGTGAAATTTCAGAACACTAGACATCCCAAAAGTTGTAAAAGGAGGATCAGAAATCATGATGGCATTAGGCTTCTCAGTAGGAAGAAAGAAGCTGAAAGCCAGAAGTCAACAGATAGAATCTTCAAAATTCAGATGAAAAATAATGTCCAAACAACAACAAATACCTAGAAAAAAATTCCAGATACACAAGGACTCTAAAATATTTACATTGTGGATCCTCACACAGGATGCTCCACCAGATGACAGAGCTGATGGAGAAAGAGGAAGACATGGCACCCAAGAAACAGGATTGAACCCAGGGGCAAGAGAGACAAAGAGACTCTCCATGGTGTTGGTCAAGTGAGTCCTCAGAAAACCAGCTCTCCAGGGTCTAGAAGATTCCAGAATGGAGGAAGAGCATGGGTGGCTTCAGGAGGGATGTCTCCAAAGGAAAAATGAAATGAAATGGATAGATTCCTTGGTGTTCTTGACCAGATGAAGAGAAAATTTATTTGTAATTATTTATTGGAGATACTCATATGATTCAGCCCCCTGGTGTATAGAAAAGTAAATGAAATATGTAGCATGATTAACACCAGGGAAAATAACAAACAATGAAAGAAATACCATCTCAGGACACTCTGTAGCTCAGTTGTGGGCATCGCTAATGTGGAAACAATAATCAATCACTTAATATTGTTTTAACCAAAGATTGATGTTTAACCATGTTAGAGGGTGGGGGAAGAGAGATCAAGTATGTGAGGGATGAGTAAGAGAGTGTTGGTAAGTTAAAAGAAATATTTGTGCACTCTGCTAGCACTTTGACCCTATGTTTGTAAGGACAAATAACAAATAGTACAGACTTACTCTGACATATTATAAAATCCTTTTGTGCACCATCTATTCTGGACCTATGTAAATGGAATGCATCACTAAATCATCATTAAGAATCTTGGGAAGAAGAGAAATAAATGGAAAGGCAGTTGTTGTCTTACGCTGAGGGAAAGCTTTGTTTTCTGAATTCTTACCAAGCTACTGATGCTCTATTTTTCACACTTAGGTACCCAGGAGGTTTCAAGTAACACAGCCTCAAGGCCACAGAGGAGAAATGTTCTTCCGATTAATTTGGAAAGCTGTTTTTTCAGCCTGGAGAGTTTTCCCATTTAAATGGGAAGAAATTCATTTCTATAGCCCCTTTCCACTGAATTTCCTAATGGATTCAGCCTCATTAAAAGAAGCTAAGACAAAAACCACCCTGAGCAGACAGCAAAAAATTTCATCAATTAGGAGAAAATGGGGGCTGTGACCCACAGAACAGCTGCTCTGGTTTTGCCTTATTTTGTCATTTGGGTCAGTTTTAATGATCAGATTCCAGTTTTCAGCTTAAAATCTTGATTAATTTATTTTTGAGAGGAAAAATGGCAGCACTAAGGAATATGCTGCTCATCACAGACACCCACGAGCTGGATACTGTGCTCACAGGTGAGAATAACCATCATGTAATAGGAAACAGAACTTGAAATCATAGGTCCAGGAATCATTGCCCTGCCAGCAAGCACGGGGCGAGGGACTCACATGACCTCTGAATTCTTGAACAACCCCACAGATGTTACCAACAATTCATGCTTTTCATCAAATAGAAAACCATCTAAAATGTTTCACTGCTGTTATCTAGCACTATGGAGGGCTCAGGAAGCCTCCCTTCTCTCCGGGTCTAGGAAGCAAACACAGGTAAGATTGTTGGCTGTCCCTAGTCAGTTCAGAGACCCAGCCCATTCACTAAACACATTCCTTTCTTGTAGTCAGCCACACACAATGAGGGCATGGAGCTCCATGTGGCCCACGAGGGAGAGTTGAGCAGCTGAACACGACTGAGCTGGGCACTGCTCTGCATCAAATTCTTTCCTCAAGGTGCAGTTTGGCCTGAAGAGGAATTGGCCTCCATTTCTTCTTTCCCAAACAGACATCATTGCTAGTAGAGAAATCCGATGTCTCCCCCCAACCATCAGCTGAAATCAAAGAGCACGTACACTGCACAGCCACATGGAAGACAGAGCAACAAGAGATGTGTGCACCACTCAGTGTGTGTGAAGCAAGTACCGAGGAACAATTATGCATGCAGAGGATACTAAGGGCAATGCCTCGGAAGGATAAAGGAATCAAGAGTAGTCAAGAGAGCCTTCCACCTGCAATGCAGGCCTGATACCTGTGGGAAAAAAAAAGAGAGAGAAAGAAGGGCTAGGGAGAAAGTGCCTCAGACCTGGGGGCAGAACTGAATAAGCCTTGCCTGGTAGAGGCAGGGAAGCTGAACCGATACCGCCCCCTAGAGGAAGCCTGCGTCAGGCAGGAGCAGCTGGCTCTGGTGCTCCCTGGAGCTCATCTGGTGCCCCCTCCATGTTCAGCCCCAGGGAAGTGCAGTGGTCCAGAGGCACAGCAGCTGGCCGCTATCAATCATCCAAGTCCCCAAAGCTGGTTCTCCTGAAGGGAGATTTGCGTGGGCACCAATGTCTCCCTTCTCTCTCCTTAATTCACAGCCTCTGCTAGGAGGGGCATCTGTTGGTTTTGCAGCTGAGCATTAATGTCCCTGCCTCTGGTCACAGCACCCACATTTTCTCTGGGGTACCACAATGATGTTCTGGTCCATTTGGCTTGAGTGACCCTGACTCAATTTCCCTCTCCCCATGCAGGAGTGGTCGTATGACCCTAGAAGATGAGAATGTTGTCTCCCCTTCCATAAGGGATTGAGAAAGGGGTTGGTCTAGTGCCCAAAGACATTCCAGGGCTTTTGCTTGGGATACTGAAAGCACAGGCTTTATCTGTTGGCCTCTCAGTAATGAGAGGATAAGAACAAGCCCAGAGCTGCCGATAGCAAGCTTGACATTACAAGGAAGAGCCTGCCCGAGAATTAAGCCAAGAGAGAGAAAAGCAAAGACAGGAAATGGAGGAAGCAAAATTAAGATATTATGATTGATGTTGAGCCCCTTGGTCCAGCTGCACTTGAAGGCAGGATTTATCCCGTCCCCTGGGCCTCCAAATGCATTAGATTCGTGAAGGTGGAAATATCATTAGACCATCTGAAGCAATAACTTTTTCTGTCCATGACTGATCTTTGTGTCCAGATGTCTTTACAAGGACAATGAGCCCCAGCTCTAATTCGTCCTTTCTTGTGGACTCAAGGGCCCGGTTTTTACTAGGTCACTCAGTTGAGGCACAAATATGCCCCCTTTTCTGTTTATGTTAGATTTTCTGTCCTTTACTGCCATAAGTTTTGATTAATGTAACTACTTTCACCAATTGCTCTGAATCATATTCTTGTTCTTCTGCAGCAAATTGAGAATAAAATTTCAGGGACTTTAAAAAAAATCTAGATTACATTAGCATTATCCATGAAATTGATGATAAAGGAGTTTTACCTAGAGTTGCTAATGAGGTCATCCATATCAGTCAGGACCTAGAAATCATACCAGCTAATGTAACAGAGGATTTAATATATAGAATAATTAGCTAGGCATAAAGATCTGTTAGCTACATAGCAAAGACAGAAAGAGACTACTAATGTATCCTGTAGGAAGCAGCTATTACCACTAGGGCCAAGGGGGAAATGGGAAGAGGTTGAAATGATTAAAACTTAGAAATTTGGCATAATGTCTTTTAGGTTCATCTATGTTGTCACAAGTGACAAAATTTGCTTCTTTTGAGGGCTGTATAATATCCCATTGTGTGTCTATATACACCCCATTTTCTTTATCAATTCTTCTGTTGATAGAGACTTAGGTTGCCTTAGTATCTTGGCTATTGTCATTAATGCTGCAATGAACATGGAAGAGCAGATATCTCTATCATACTGATTTCAATTTCCTTGGATATATACCAAGTGAGATTGCTGGATTATATGATAGTTTTGTTTTTAGTGTTTTCAGGAAACTCCATACTGTTTTCCATACCAGCTGTTCCCAGGTACACTTCAACCAACCAAGCACAAGAGTTCCTTTATCTGCACATCATTGCAAAATGCTTATATTTTTCTCTTTTTGATGATAGTCATCCTAACAGGTGTGAGACGGGGTCTCATTGTGACTTTATTTATTATTTAATTTACTATTTATCATGTGGTTTTAATTGATTCCTATAATAATAAGTGATGATCATTTTTCTTATATCTCTTGGCCATTTGTATGTCTTTCTTTGAAAAATGTCTTGTGATAGGCAATCTAGTTTGTCAACTTGACCTGATCATGACACACCCAAGATCATGTGACTTTGGGTGTGTAACAGCAGATTAAACAGAAAGCCTGCCCTGAATGTAGGCAGCAGGATTCTGATAGGTGCAGGACTTAGATAAAAGAGGGAGAAGCCGCGTAGAGCAGTGCACGACACTTTCTGAGGAAAACGCATCTGCTCTCCCCTGAGATCGTCGGCCACCGGCTTCGCCGTTTCTCTGAAGAGCTTCTTGATCTTCTCGGCCTCCAGCCCTTCAAACTGAAACTTCACCATCATTTCTCTGAAGAGCTTCCTGATCTTCACGTCTTGGACTGGGACTGAATTAGTGGTTGCTCCAATCCTAAGACTCCAGCTCTTAGACCGTTCGACCAGCTACTGGTTCCTCTGACTCTCCACGTGCAGTCAGAACCTGGGACTACATTGCTTCAAACTGTAAGCCCATCTGATGAATCCCTTTTCCAAATATATTCATTCTGTGAATTCTGTTAATCTAGTGAACCCTGTCCAATACATGTCTATTTATGTCCTTTGCTTATTATGCTAAGTGAAATAAGCCAGGCACAGAAAGACAAATACTACATGATCCCACTTATGTGTGGAATCTACAACAGCCAAGCTCATGAGTAGCGAGTAGGATGGTGGGTACAAGAGGCTGGGGCTGTGGGTGGATGAGGAAAGTGAAGGTATTGATCAGAGTACAAAATTCCATTTAAAGATGAGGAACAAGCTTTAGCGATCCATGGCTACAGAACAATGACTATAGTAAATAATAATGCATTGTGTATTTCAAAATTGCTATAAGAAGAGATGAGATTTTAAATGAATTTACCACAAAAATAATTAGTATGTCAGGTGATGAATTTGTTAGCCAATTTAATAATTCCATATTGTAAACATATATCAAAACATTATATTGTACCCCATAAATATATAATATATATAATTAATATCTATCAATTTAAGAAAGCCTTAGAAGCTTGGGGGAACAGCCCTGAGAAACTAAAACTGAGACCACATATGAGGTGGTCTGTTGGTTCGAGGAAGGGACCCACAGGCTGGGTCTAGACTTCTAGGCAAGGGCGGCTGCCAGGAGGTGCTGGGAAGGGTATAATAAGACTCACTCAACAAGTGAGGGAGAAAAATGTAAACTGGGCCCCACCCCCTCTATGGGAAGGATGCCCACTGCCAGGATGCAGAAATGTGCTGGTGAGAATCATAGGACAGAAACTAACAGACAGGCGAGAGTCTCATTTTCCTCCTCCTGTCTGCAGGCTTTCTTTAGAGCCCTCTGTTGACAAAGGCCTCATTGGCCTACCTGGCAAGGTACTGTCATGGCTTCCCCAGTGCAGAACGGAGCTGTGGGCTTGGAACTGAGCATCAGTGACTTCACAGCTGGCACAGTGGCAGCCACCCTGGGGGTCCAGCATGGGACCACCATTTTTTTTAGTGACCACCAAGAATTGTGTGCTACTAGGTTCATAAATAAGGTAGAAAGAATAGTCCCATCTTTTTTAAGAAGCAGTACACACACACACACACACACACACACACACACACACACACACATTTAATCAGTGCTTCTAACCCCCTGATAACTCAAGCAGAACATTGTATCAGATCCCTTAGTCTACTGTTTTTATATTCAGTGAAATTTTTGAAGGAAGGATAACTACATTATATCTTAAAACCCTAAGTGAAAATATTCATTACATTTTTTATTTTGCTTTTTGTACCTCAAAAGATACACTTATCACGTTTCTGGGAAGCAGTCATGCTGCAGCATGAAAAACCCACTTTGCATGTGGGTTGTTCAGATTTTTAAACCTGTGCTATTTAGATAAGTATGAGTGGTTTTTTAAAACCCAGCCTAATTTAGCAATTGAATTCTTACTTCTCCCTGGTGGATTTCAATGTGGAAGGATAATGGGCAGAATATTCAGTGCACATGTATTGTCTCCAACATCCCGACAATCAGGGCACAGTCCACCATCCATACTGATGAACTGGACACTGTGTGGGGACATTATTGGAATGACCGTGTGCCTTGGGTGGGTCCTTGGATCTAGCCCCTGATTAAAGACCTGAGTAAAACCCATTCACTTAGCTGCCTCTTTCCCCTGGGCCTACAAATGCATTAAATCAGTGAAGGTAAAATATTACTAGACATCTGAAGCAATAACTTTTTTCTTTCTATGACGAATTTTCATGTTCAAATGTCTTTACAGGGACAATGAGTTTTAGCTCTAAGTCATCCTCCTCTGGGAACGAAAAGCCTTGGTTTTTACTAAGACACCAGTGATCCAAAGCACATTATGTGGAGAGTTTTGCTGACCTTCATTTCAATCACAGTAGGTGTCAAAAAATTGTTTTCCGTGGTAGTCAGGAATTTTGGTCTCTAAACGCTGCAATTTTGTTTCAAAGAATTTATAGGGTTACAAACTTTGCTCTAATCTCCTATGTGCAGAGAAGCTGATAACATACGGCTTATGTCCTGTAATGCCAAGATTGCTTGTCCAGGGCTTTGGGGAATTCAAAGTTATTTGCTTCCCAGTGTTTCAAAGTATTGGAAATTTCATTCTGATTTTCTCTAAGTTCAAATGTCTTTCTATTTTAAAAATATAAGATTCCTTAAGATTTCCTAGTGATTCAGTCATGTTGCTCACACATGTATTCTGAATCAAAGGAAGAACCCCTTTGAATGCCTTCTTTAAACATCATCAACAACAGGAAGCTATCAAGCACACTCCAGAGGACACTGGGCTAAGCTCCCGGCATCTGAGATACGTGACTCAGTGGCCACCTCTGCAGACAAGACCATTCAGTTGATAACCTGAGATAAAATGATTCAGTATTTAAAAAGCATAAGCTCTGGATACAGAAGCCACTGCACTAAGCAAAGGATGACTTATAAAGATTTTTTGTAGTTATGGTTTGGGTTTGGAATGTGGCCTAAAAAGCTCATGTGTTGAAGCGTGGTCCCCAGTGCAGCAAGGTTCAGAGGTGGGGTACAGCTGGGGGAGGTGGGTCATGGTGGCCGTGGCCTTGAAGACTATATTTGTCCCTGGCTGCTTCCTTTCTCTCTGTCTCTCCGTCTCTGTCTCTCTCTCTGTGTCTCTCTCTGTGTCTCTGTCTCTGTCTCTCTCTCTCCTTCTGGCTGCCATGAGCTGACAGCGGCTTTTCTCCACCACATGCTCTGGTGCGATGGTTTCTGCCTTGGAGTCAGCCAACTATGGACTGAACCTCTGAAACCGTGAGCCAAAATAAACTTCCTCCTCTACGTTGTTCCTGTCAGGTATTTTGGTCGCAGTGATGGAAAAGCTAGCTAATATGGAAACTGAATCTGCTCCCTGCCTTTGAAAAGTGCAAATCAACTAATTTCTGGAGTTAACTCTGAATGACATACATTTCCTAAGATGTTATCTTGTGACTTAAATAAGCATAAAATCATCTTAATTACATGATTTGATTATAAGTTCCTTAAGGGCAGAAATACCAGAGAGAGTAGAGGATGAAGAGGGAGGTGGAGGAGGGCTTTTTGGAGAAGGGTTTGGAAATGAAGACAACTTGTCCTTAAGCCTGTCACCCTTTGCTCCCTAGACCTCCACATCAGTGGGTCCTCATAATTCTCCCATTTAGACAGAAATTTTTACCTAGACAATGGGTTCTTTAAATCTTTGTTTCTGTTCATTGTGAGCTTAGTGAGGGAAAATATATCTCAAATGGTAAGTGAAAGAATAATGATAAGAAGTACACAGAGATGAACCGGATTACTACTTCACAAGAGAGTGTTATTGTGGAAGCTTTCCATCCATAAGCTTAAAGCAGAAAACTACAGGTGGACAGGGCCTGGGACCCTGGGTGGCTACAGAGAGAAAAGGCACCACCAGCTCAGGAACAATTCACTTGCAGCTGTTCTGCTCAGCTATCCTGACCAGATTCCTCTTCTGGTTTGACCTGACCTCAGACACCTGTGATCTAAACTGATGTTACCCTAAGCTTTTCCTCAAAGCTCTGACTGAAATCATTTTAGTTACCATGCCTGAGACAGCCCATGCTTATGGTGAAAATTCTGTTCTCATTTCTCTCTGGATGTTTTTGGCCCCATTGTATGACAACACATTTTGCCATCCATTCTGGTTATCTATTGCTGCCAAACAAGCTATCCCAAAACTTAGTAGCTTAAAGCAACATTGTAGTTCACTCCCAGTTTTGTGAGTAAGGAACTTAGGAAGCCTTCAGTTAGGTTGCCCTCACTTGGGATCTTTTCTGCACTTGCAATAAGACATTGGCCGAGCTGTACTTATCCAATGACCCCAATATGCTGGGTGTCAAGATACGTACTCATCACGGGGTCACCAGCCAGGGACCTCAATTCCTTTCCACATAAGCTTCTCTATGGGACTTGTTGGGCTTCCTTAGAGTATGGCAGCTACATTCCAAGAAAGAACATTCCCAAAGGGGGTGTCTTGAGAGTGAACATCCTAGGAGAATAGGAATAGAAGCCCCACAGTCTGTTGTGGCTAAGCTTTAGATGGCTCACGACTGCATTCTGTTGGTCCAGAAAGTCCTAAGTCCAGCTCAGATGCAGGAGGAGGAAAAAAAGTCATTCCACCTCTTGCATGGAAGAGTAGCAAATATTTTTTCCCTGTCATCCTTCTGTGAAGCACCCCTATGTTTTCCAAAGGCTACCTCAAAGTAAACAATGATAGAATCAGGATCCTTTAAAACCTGCAAGATCCCAATCTTGCCCATGAAAATCAATTTCTACCAAGACCAGATGGCCCTGCTAGTGCAGTGGGCATGAAACCTTTGTCTTTTCTGGGAAGTCTATTTCTTCTAAGATGGTGCCACTTCCCTCCACAATCCCCACCAATACCACAAATGCTTGCCATTTCCAATACAAGGCAACTATTATTCCCTCACTTGAACCAATACTGAGTTTCAAGTGGTAGTTCTAAAAGGAGCCTCAGAGAGCATCACCCATCCTTCCACCTCAAACTCCAGGATGCCCATCTTATTTGGGAAAAGGAGTATAAAAATTAGGGACCAGCATAAAATACTAGACATTGAGCCAATTCAAATTTTATCCTAGAAACTTTTGATAATTTAAATATTGGACTTTGGTTAAACCCAGAGTTGATCCACATATGAGAAGGGACCATTGGAGAGACACTATCCAGATCCATTAACGAAGTTGGAGGCATGAGTGTTATCTCTTCTTTGTTCTACCTTAGGGATGATGGGGCCATGAGCAGGTGTAGGTGAACATAGGAATGCTTTGACTGGGGTAGGTTATTTGGATTCAGTTTATTCTGCTAAGGGACTAAAGATCTTGGTTTCTACAAATGATTCCAAGTTGACTGTGCTCCTCTAAGAAAATTAGAACTGGGCTCAAATGTACCTGCCAAGGTTGTAAGAACTAAGAGTTAGCATATGTTAAGACATCAGCTAGCACACATCAGGTGAACCTGAATCTTACTGCCAGCCTGTTATTTTGTACAGTGGCATGGTCTTGTCCCTGGTAGCAGTACTCTCTGAATCCAGTTGATTCTCTTCTTGAGTTCGGGCCAAGTCCCCATTGCTCATGGTCTTTCCAGGCACTTTTCTGGGATATTTCTATTCCCACAAATTTGTCTAATCCTGAATTCCTCCCATTCTGTCAAATTACTATTTATCTCAGAGTCATGTCCCCAGATTCTCACAGTCAAAACCTCTTCACACATGTGAGTCTGAAACTCATCACATATATAATATGAAAATCACCAATGGCCAATACTATACACTACTGAACACTTCCCTGTGTGTACACTGTGTTTCCCTTTCTAAATATTTGGCTGACATCCTCATATAATAAGATGTTCCTTCTAAATTCTTGTTCAATATTGACATTATCTTTGACAGCAGTATCTTTGCAAAGTTACCATAGAAATTAGTTCTACATTAATAGAAAATGTAGCCATGGGCATTTTAGAACTGCTCTGAGTTATGATGGAATCTTTGTTTTGCTATTTGTTCAACATCTTAAACACAATCATGGACAATTTTCATTTTATAAGAGACAGTTCTTTTTTCATTAAATTTTTATTGGTGCATTATAATTATACAAAGTAGTTGGATTCATAGTGATATAATCCTATATGTACATAGCAAAACTTGGTCTATTTCCATCCTGTAGCTACCCTTTCCCCCTCTTCTTCATTCCCTGAACCTCTTCCACTACTCTGTTGGTTTCTCTTCCATTTTCATGAGGTCCATTTTCTTTCCTTTTTTCTCTCTAACTTCCACATATGAGAGAGAACATATGACCCTTGACATTCTGAGACTGGTTGATCTCAGCATAATGTTCTCTAGTTCCATCCATTTTCCTACAAATGACATAATTTTATTCTTTTTTTATGGCTAAGTAAAACTCCATTGTGTCTATATATACCACATTTTATTTATCCATTCATTAGCGACATAGTTCTTTCAAATACATTTATCATTATCCCAAGCTCCCTTTAGAATTCTTTACATAGCTATGACTTATTTAAACAAACACCAGGAAGGTGTTTGGTCATCTGACTATAACAGGGCCTCTCAGCCTTTTAATTCCTTTTTATTTTCATGATACACAGAGGCAACTAGATTTGTCCAGCTCATTGACATAAATGTTGGAGCTGCTGATAACAGCAGCCTCAGAGGCAAAGGGAACCTATGAGTTGATCCCTGCACAGAGCTTGTGAAGCTCTGTTTTGGCAAATGCTCTCAGGGACCACCAACCACATGAGAGAAGTATGGGTGTGTTGAGCCCTGTGCCAGATGTGAAAGACTTATGATAGGAATGATGGACATCCTTAAAGAGTTCTCAGTATCATTAGGACATGGGAGTGGTCACAATCAAGGGAAATAAATGAGTGAAATGAGATTAAAGCAATCAAAGCAAAAATGTACAACACAGATCACAGTAAAGCTGTGTTAAACTACAGCTAATTCCCCCATAATACTGTGATGATATAGAGGTCAGAAGCAGGACTGGAAAAAGAAGCCTCCAGTGAAGGAGGTGGGACTTGACAAGACCTTAGAAAGGAAAAGCAGAATCTGTATAAATAGAGAAGGAGAGGATTCCAGGTGAAGAGAGCAGCATTCCAGGTGAAGACATGAATGGTAGAAAGGCTGTGACCCATGACCTCTATGGAGATGTAGAAGAGATATCTGGCTAGATAGTCAATGAGATTGTGAAATTTCTCTGCAAATTATAAAGCACCTACCAAGGTAAGGCATTAATGAGGGGATTTTTCTTATAGTGTCAGTATTGTGAACATTGAAATTAACTTGAGAAGTGTCCTCATCCCATCTCCCCATGCTGGGTGTATAATTGTACCCACATTGCTTAGACCATCACAGCTGCAGTTCCTTGGGTGTATAAGGCTGAACATAGCATATTTTCTACACCGCTTGGATATGCTCGCTCATGCCATCCAGGGCTAATGACACTTCTTGTGCAGTTGTTATGTCTTTTATCATCCATTGTATCAGACAAGTCAGGATTGGAAGGAAAGAGTCATTTTAAATCCAGGATTCTGTTTGCTCCCGAGAATCTCAACTGACTAGAGATAGGAGCTTGGGGCCTGGGATGGAGATGTGGGCAGGAGCAGCGCTCTGGGACCCGCAGCCTGGAGGAGTAGGGACAGTCCCTTCCAATTCCATGCTCCATCTGCAGAGCTGGGCATGCAGCAGGGCCCCAGTTAAGTTAGATCAAGTTCAATTGCTCATATCAAAACCATTGAACAATATCACAAAGTGTGGAACCTTTTCTCTAGGAAAAAGCATGCCTACAGATATTTCAAAAAAGAGAATCAACAGAGCAAATGGCAAACTGTTTTTTGTCCTGAAAAAGCCAAGGGAGGGGAGGCAGCCTGGTGTGGGCTTCAGCTCTGCAGATGTTGGGTAATTTAGGATCTCATTTATTCACAGAGAAAACAGAGTGCGGCCTCATTATGGTGGGAAAGGGGTCATTTGAGGCCAGGAGCTAGCCGAACTTAGTAAACACATACACACACCAGAAAGTATACATGAATATGGAGAGCTGTGGCAAAAATAAGTCAAAAATTCTTCCCCCAAGTGTCCATGCTCAGAGGAGAAGTGGGTGCCCTCTGCCCCCCAAAGCTGCCACCCTGCTCTGTGAGCACAGACACACACACGAGTGGTCATTACATTCAGAGCCCGTGCCTGGATGCTTTACCCAGCCTTATAGCAAAAATGGCCAGGTGGGCACAGAGACACAGAGACTATTTTTTGTGGAGATGGGAAAGAGAATGATACCACTCCCCTGGGCTCAGCCACTGATAGAGGGACAATCAAGTCCTCACATGCAGATGCAGAGACCTCGCACTGATCACAGTGTCCCAGAAGACCCACCATGCACTTATTTGGGGACCTTAAGACCTCACATTTCAGCAATTTGTCTCTGTGTGGAACACAGGCTGTGGGACAAGCTTGGACTGGAATTCTTGCTGGTGCTGACTAGCTACATGGCTATGAGCAGAGCAGCCAACGTTGTAGTTTCCAGGTGGGGATAATGTCATTCCACTTTGTAGAATCTTGGAAAAGAGCAATCAAGCACACGCATGTGCTGTGCTGGGCACACTGCAAAGGGCAGGCATGGCAGTCACTTTTTCTATGGCACCATCTCAGGACCCTTGAGAAGAAAACCAAGCCCAGCACCAAAGGTTGTAAAGAGAGAGAAAACACTTAGATACCTCCTTCTGCACCCACATGTCCTCGTGTGTCCCTTGCTAACCCCGGGCATCCTTGCTCATCACCATTCCACCATCCTTGAACCCCACGTCTTCCCCCTCTCCTCAACAGCCAGCAGAAGTCAACATAGATACTTCTCGAATGAATGGCTTCCTCTTGTCACTGTCTCACCTTTCTTCTATCATCGTCCACCATCTCAAGAAAAATGTTAGAAAAGGAAGGGGGAAAAATGCAAAGAAGAAACCAACCCCAGCTCCTGGCCTCTCAAAGATAAAGGCTGTGGGTGCGTCGAGTTTCTTCTAAGTCACATCAGTAAATATGGGCCCAACAGGAAAAGCAGAAAGAACAGCTAAAAGGAAGACTCCAAACCACTCATTTCCTAAGGAAATGCAAAATTCTTCAGAATGGGTGCCCTGCTTCCCTGTGGCCTGGGGGTCACGTAATGAACATGAAATTGTCACTGGTGTGAGGCTGTGTCATCTGCGCTCTCTGTGGTGGGTTTCACCTGGCAGGGACTCTCATCTGCACACAGTGCTGTCAACTGGCAGCTCTGGGGTCCTTGCACAGGTGAAGGAGGAGGCGTGAGTCAATGGAGCTGGCCCTGGGAGGCAACAGGTAAGTGAAGGAGGTAAGACATAGTGAGTTCTTAGTGCCAGTCAGGGACTCCCCCGCACCCCTGTCCTAGTCCCTCCAAGCATCTCCCTACTGTCCTTGGCACTTGCCCCCACACACCTTTTATTGCTGATAGACCCTTGCTGATCACCTCCTTCCATTCATCCTGCTGTTTCTCCATCCATTGGCTACCAAGTCCTATAACTGAAGCTAAAATGAAATGAGGGTAGAAAGGAGGATTCGAGGTCAAATACCAACTGTACAAAGACTAGTTAAGGGAATGATGAGAGAATAGAGGTGTATTCCACCCTCCTTTTCTTTTATTTCTTTCTCTCCTTATCCTACACCTAGTCGATCTCTCCTTCCAAGGGAGCATCCTACCAGCTTACTTAACTCAAATGCTAAACTGGCCAAGGGGCTTTCATTCTGGTCCCTTAGGGTCTGCATTTAGACAGGCAGCACCTTTCCCTAGATTTTAGCATCAGAGAAAGAAGCATCTTGTATGGAAGGGAGGAAGAAAGAAGAGGTGGGAGGGAGGGAAGGAGGGAGGAAGGGAGGGAGAGAAGGAGGGAAGAAAGGCAAGGAAAGAGAATGAGAGAAAAGAGAGGAGAAAGGGGAAGAAAAAGGAAAAAAGGAAGGAAGGAAGGGAGAGAGGGAGGGAGGTAAGAGGGGAGGAATTAAAAAGAAAGCCCTATATGTGTCCTAGGCAAGATTTTTCATTTTGCTCTTACAAAATTTCTAACACATGGTTAAGAATTGTGTTTTCACTCGTATGTGCTAGATAGAAAGAAATTGGGAAACAAAGGAGACGTCAGATAAATGAGAAGAAGATACTAGTAGAATAGCGGAAGGGGATTTGGGAGGGATGGGGAGGTGAAAGCAGAGACTTAATGAAGGAAACAGTTCCAATAATGCTATGTGCATATGTGAAGTTGCCAATACCCATTTCAATATTTGTGAATGGGGTGGAGTGGAAAAAGGGCAGAATCCAGAGGGAAACTCACCAAGTGCTGTGTGCATGTGTGTTTCTATCACTCTGAACTTCATTATTATGTATAATTATAATGCACCAATAACATTTTAAAAAGTTAAATTCATAGCCCCAAATGTGGAATGGTGGTTTCCAGGGACTGCGGGCAAGGGGAAACGAGGAATTATTAATCAATAGGCATAAAGTTTCAGTCAAGCAAGATAAATAAGCTCCAGAGATCTGCTATCACATTGTACCTATAGTCAACGCTAATGTACTATGCACTTAAGAATTTGTTGAGGGTAGATCTCATGCTTAGAATTTACAACACACACACACACACACACACACACACACGAAATAACAAAATAAAGAAATTGTAATTTTTAAATTAAAGAAAAAAGAATCAAACAAACAGGAACAATCACCCAGCCTTGGCCACCAGCGTCCATCCTCCCTCACAAGTCTCCTCCTGAAGTTCAGCAGAGTGCTTGGTACAAGTTAGACTCCATCAATATTGTTAAATGAGCAAGCACCCTCTCAGTATTATAGTCTTGCACAAATTCTTTCAACAAAGGAAGGAAACAAATCTGAGAAGTCCTTAAAAATCCCTTGTAGCTACTTCATCTTCCTCCGTCCTGTGTACAGAAGCCAGCATGCACAGTTGGAACAAATGGGTTAATAAAACTGAGCCAGATGGGCGGCCATTAATTTCGTTGCTTCTCTGCAGCCGTTCCAGATTTATCCTTTAAAGTCTTCCGCTAATCAGAGTGTAAATTCCCCCGAAGCCATTTGGTGTCTTGGTGAGTAAGCAGACCCATGAATTTCTAAGAATATTGCACCCACGTTAGTCCAAGACAGACTTCCCTGCTCCCTGTTAGATTGTGAAGAATCCAGTCTTCAGAACACCATTCTAAAAATGGGGATTTAGGGTTGCACTGTGATGTCGTGTGCTCTCATTGATTGTGATTCATTGAGTGCTTCCACCGGCCTGGGAGCTTTGCAAAGGAAGAACCAGCCCGGTGGGGTAGTGAGTTCAGACTTCAAATCCCTGGCTCTATCCACCACACCATCACCACCAGACAGGTGGGAGGAACAGAGAATGTGGAATGAGATGATTAGAGCACAAAGGGAGGACAGACATCTCTGTGATCCAGAAAAAGTATGAACACGCCAGGGGGAGGTAGAGGCTGGCCTTGTGCCTGCAGCCTCTGGTTCTAAAGGCAGATGGAGACACTGGACAGAGGGTGGAGAGCACTGTGATGCAGGGGACTGGCCAAACTCCCAGCTTGATCTCATATGGTAGGTTGAACTCTACTTCCCATGAGGAACAGACACAAGGAGGAGAGAGACACTGTGGAGACAAGTGCTTCTATCTAGGAAGGCGAGGAAGCCGGCCCACTGCAAGAGGAGCCTGAGTGACCCAAGGCCACTTGTGATCATCAGGGAGACCCAACGTGTGGCTCTGGAAGTGGCAGCACAACTCTGATTTGGACTCATCAGAGATTTCAAATTTCCTCTCACAAGTCAGTTCCCAAGAATCACAATCCACAAGGTCAGACTTAGATATAGCAGCAACCCCATTCCTGGTGCCATTTTCTGTTCTGGTCAGCATTCTTTCTTGGTGGAAATGCAAGTAGGTGACAAAGGCTGACTAGAAGGACTGTGGTTCAGAAAGGAGAGGGGACTAGGGGCTTGGAAAGGGGGGAGAAGGAATATCAGCAGAAACCTGAAAATCAGAAGCAGTGATGGATAAGATCAACTACCAGGAATGAGATGATCCCAGACTGAAGAAATAATTTTAAAACACGAAAAGTGGATTCAAAGAAGGATTGTTTTAATACTCACAGATTAAAGTAAGAAGACCCATCCATGTTTTTTTTAAATAAAACATTCTGAAACACAAACAAGGAAGAGTAGCTATGAAAAATATCAATTGAAGATTCTAGAGAGTTAGGTGCTAGGCATGTAGCTGAGTGATAGATGAGGCCCTGAGTTCAATCCCCCCAGCACGAAAAGAAAAGAGAAAAGGAAGGGAGGGAGGGAGATGGATGGAAGGAAGAAAGAAAGGAAACAACATATTTTTAAACTAAAGAATTAGAAAATGTTTTTTAATTGTTATAGATATAAAATGTCCCCTAAAGATCTCATTAATTAATGTTTGGATCTGATGTAATTGAGTCATGAGGGTTGTAATCCCAGCAGTGGATTACAATCTCAGCAGTGGTGACCCAGGCCAGTAGGGTGTGACTGGAGGTGGATCCCTAAGAGTGTGGCCTTGGGGATTGTATAAAGGGTTCCTCCTCACTCTGCTCTTTCTCTTGCTTCCAGCCTCCATGATGTGAGGAGCACAGCCCATGTGCCCTCCTTCTCTCTGCCTCCTGCCGCTATGCCCTGAGATACATGGTCCCCAGCCCCACATGGACTGAGCCTGAAACAGTAAGAAAATAAATCACCTTTTCTCTAATTTTTGTGGTCAGTATTTTAGATCATAGCTGCAAGAATGCTGACCAGCACAGAAAATGATACCAAGAATGGGGTTGCTGCTATATCTAAGTCTGACCCTGTGGATTGTAACTCTTGGGAACTGGCTTGTGAGAGGAAATTGGAAGGGCCAGAATGTGGCTAGAAAGGAAGAAGGTAGAGACTGTGCTCAGGAGATTTTGGATGGTACAGATGATTCCATAGGGAAATGGAGTAGAGGCCATGTGTTTTACACTTTGGCAAAGAACTTATCCGCATTTCGCCCATGTCCTGAGATTTTGTGTGAGACCAAGTTTAAAGATGATAGGCTGATTAAACTGGTGGAGGAAACAGCAAAACAGCAAAACATCCAAACCACATTATGGATATTGATGTCTACATTCAGTGAACCGTACTCCAAATTTCCGGAGCGAAAAGTAAAGCAGAGAGACTTTAAAGATTTGAAGTTTGGCCGGAAAGGCATGTGTAAAGCTACAGCCCAGAGAGATGATGTAATGGAAGGAAGGAAGATGGCTGAAAGGAAGGAAGAAGCAGTGGCCATAATGGAGGCAGAAGATGGAGTTGGGGCCAGGGATGGCCTAGATGATCTTGGGGCCAGGGGTAGCCCAGATGATCTTGGGGCCAGGGGCAGCACAGATGGAGCAGGCCCAGTGTCTGTGATTAAAAAGGCCCCAGTGGCCATGATTAAGGAGAGAGTGTCTACCTTTTCTGTTGGTGGCCCATCTCAGAGCCCACACAATGCCAGCTTTGCTAGAAAAAGGGGGCCATGGAGGCTTCACGCCATATTTCAAAGGAAAGCCTAGAAAGCCAGGTAGCCTGTGGCAGGGTCAGAATCCCTGCAAGCAGGCCCATATGGAGCACTTTGTGAAGCTGTGAGGGTGAGGCCAAGGTTGCAAGAAATACCCCTGAGATTTAGAAATGCCAGAAACATGTAACAACCAGAGGAAAGGCTTCTAGCTGTGAGCCATAGAGCCAGGCTGGAAGAGGCAGTAAACTGCTCATTGCAATCAGCCAGGCTGCAGGGGCAGGGCTGCCAAGGCCTCTTGGAGATCACTTCTCACCGCCATGTGCCCTGGATGCCAGAAGTGGAGCTGCAGGATCAAATGCTTGCCCTGCTGGATTTTATTAATGTTTCGGTCCCATCCCTTCTTTCTATGGCCCTATTCCTCCCTTTGGGATGGCAAATATTTACTCCTTGCCTTTGTATATTGGATGCATGTAACTTGCTTTTTATTTTGATCCTCATTGTCTTTTACAGGGGCTCACAAAAGTTCACCTTGAGTCTCAGAGGAGACTTTGGACTTTGGGACTTTTCAGCAATGCTGGAACTGTTAAGACTGTGGGAACTCTTGGAGAGGACTAAGTGCATTTTGCATTCTGAGCTGGGCAGGAGCTCTTGAAGGGCCAGGGGTAGAATGTTATAGTTAGATATAAAATGTCCCCTAAAGACCTCATTTATTAATGTTTGGAGTTGATGTAATTGAGTTATGAGAGTTAGGGACCCAGGCCAGCAGGGTACAGCTGGAGGTGGATCCCTAAGGGTGCAGCCTTGGGGATTATATATGGTTCCCCCTCCCCTGCTCTTTCCCTGGGTTCCAGCCTCCATGATGTGAGGAGCACAGCCCATGTGCTTTCCTCCTCTCTGCCTCCCTCTGCCATGCCCTGAGATCCACGGTCCCCAGCTTCACAAAGACTGAGCCTAAAACCATAAGAAAATAAATCTTCTTTCCTCTAAGTTATGTGGTCAAACTTTTAGATTATAACTATGTGATAGATATAAAAAGTTTAACACATGAAAAAAGATATGGAGAATCTCTGTACATATCATTATGCAAATATACAGCATCATATTAAGGTATTAAAGTCATAAAAGCTCCCAGGATGAAAATACTGATTACCTACAAGGAAACCAGCAATTAGTTTGAAAACTAATATTTCCTCAATGGCAATGAATAACAATGGATCCCTGAAGACAATAATATCTCGCTAAAGAACTCAGGGAAAAGTACTATCAGGTAAGAAACTATCATTCCAAAGTGAGAAGAAAACAAAGACATTTTTAGAATACAAAAATAAGAAATGTTAACACTGCCCCCTTAGCCTTTTCCACACAATAGACCAGAACTATTAAAGCCTGTATTTTTAAAGCTGAAAAATAAACCTAGGATAAATTAGTGGTAATCAAAAAACAATGATGAGCATAGAAATTGCTTTAATAAGTTAACTTACTTAATTTACTACTGAGCACTTAAAATTAGAATAATAAAAAATTGACTCAACAGGGGACATGAGAAGAGGAAGAACTCGGGAAGTGGGGGAGGGACAGCTAAAGCATACCAAAGTCATTGTCTTTTTTAGGAGTTCAAGATGATTAAGAATAAACATGAACAGCTTACATTTACATTTAGAAAGTTTATATTTATGCATATATCTTAAAAAGCTAAAGAAACCACTGAAGAAATTAAAAAGTAATCAATAGTTCCCAAACCAGAAGGAAAAATGAACCAAAGAAAACTAGATTAATCCAGTAAAAGATAGAATCAGGAAGAAAAACATTAAGCAAGGTAAGTAGCCGGGCATGGTGGCACACACCTGTAATCCCAGTACTTGGGAGGCCGAGACAGAAGTATTACAGGTTTGAGGCCAGCCTCAGCAATTTAGCAAGACCCTCAGCAACTTAATTAGACTTTGTTTAAAATAAAAAGGGCTGGGGCCAACTCAAAGGTAGAATATCCCTGGGTTCAACCCCCCCCCTTCAAAAGTAAGGTAAAGAGAAAACACAAAAGTAAAGTGACAATATTTGTACTAGAAAGGTCTCAGTGTGACTCCCAATACCACTAGATAAATAAATAGGGAAGGACTAAATAGATGGTGCAATAGTCATTTAGTAGACACTGCACACCATCCATGCCCCAAGTATAAAAGTCAAATTGAAAAATTGAGTGGAAACCTTGTGCCTTTCTCACCTAGAAAATAGGAATTAGAATTCGTAAAACTGGACATGGATACCAGATAATTTATACTCCAGTACACCTTGCTAATTTCAACTTGTGTTGTAATAAAGTTCAACATTCTTAAGTCAATATGCTATATATTTGTGGCTAAATATATTAATGATGACCTTTCTGCTTAATAGATTTGCCATCAAAATCTTATCATAAGGGACAGAGAATGTTTTAAAAGTCATATGCACCAAGATGTTTATTTGCTTTATTAAAAATCAACATTTAAATGTTCTATATAAGTAAATGGTTGCATGCTTTCAAAAAATGAAGACAGTAATAATGAGAAATTCTAGAAAAAAATTGCAAAATAGTGTGTACAACATGATTCTAATTAAATTTATAAGGAGAAAGAGAGAATTCAAGCAGAAAAGTCAACTTAGGGTGAAGGAAAAGAACTGGACAAATAATAATGAGCACAGAAATTAATGCAATAAACTGATTAAGCTAAAAATTTGCCATCTACCGTAGAACCAGTAAAAGGAAGATTTGTGAGGTTTCTATGCTGAAAACAGCAAAACAGTAAGGGGAAAAATCAAAGAACACATTAGTAAATAGAAAATCCATCATAGTCATTGGAATTTCAATATTGTTATCGATTCTCCCTCAAATTGATCTACAGACTCCAATTAACTGTCCCAATCAAAATCCTAGTTGAAATGTTTGATGAAATTGATAACTTGAGCCGGGCATGGTGGCGCATGCTTTTAATGCCAGTACCTGGGAGGCTGAGACAGGAGGATCACAGGTTTGCGGCCAGCCTCAGCTAATTAGTGAGGCCCTCTGCAACTTAGTGAGACCCTGTTTCACAATAAAGAATAAAAAATAGGGCTGGGGGTATAGCTTAGAGGTAGAATGCTCCTGGGTTCAATCACCAGTACTGCAAAAAATTGATAACTTCATTGTAAAATTTATATGGGAAGGCAAAAGAACTAAAATAGTCAACATAATTCTGAAAAAGAAAGAAGAACCAAGTTTGAGGACTCATCATGGCCTGATTCCAGAACTTGTTAAAAAAACACAGTAACAAGACAGTGTGATGTTGATGAAGGCCAGATACACACACCAATGGAACAGAAGAGTCCAGAGATAGACCAACATGTATGTGATCAAATGATTTCGTTGTGGCCGGGTGTGGTGGCACACACTTGTAATCCCAGTACATGGGGAGGCGGAGACCAGAGGATCCGGGTTCGCGGCCAGCCTCAGCTCTCTCTCTCTGTCTCTCCCTGTCTCTATCTATCTATCTATCTATCTATCTCCCTCTCCTTAGTGAGGCCTCCACAACTTTGTGAGACCTGGTTTCAAAATAAAGTATAAAAAATAGGGCCAGGCTGGGGGCGTAGCGCAGAGGTAGAACGTCCCTGTGTTCAATCCCCGGTACCGCAAAAAAAAAAAAATGGTTTCATTGCCATGGTAATTTAATTTAATTTAATGAGGATTAAATTGCAACACATAGTGTTAGAACAAGTGGACATTCATGGGCAAATAAATAAGTAAAACTTGTCTATGCCTTGCACCATTTACAAACACTAAGTCAAAATTCAAACCTAAAAGTATAAAATTCCTACTAGGAAGCATAAGAGATAATATTTATGACCTTGATTTAGGCAAAGATGTCATAGACAAACACCATAAACATGAATAAAGAACAGAATAAATAAATTAGACTTCATCAATAATAAAAATCTCCTTCTCAGACTCTATTAATAAAATTTTATAAAGAAAGCTTTAGCCTAGGAGAAAATACTTTTAAAGAACATATCTGATAGAGAACTTGTATAAAAAAGACTTCAAGAACTCTCAAAACTCAATACAAATAAAACAGAAAAAAGGGTTTGTGTAGACATTTTACCAAAGAAAATATATGAATATAAAATAAGCACATGAAAAGATATTCACATAATTAGTCATTACAGAAATGCAAATTAAAACCAAAGGAGATACATTATACGCTCGATAGAAGACCTAACTTTCAACAACCACAAATGAGTTGTTTTAAACTAACAATACCAAGTGCAAGCAGGTATGCGGAATAACTGGAATTCTCATACACAAGTGGTGAAAATGTAAAAAATTGCGACGGACTAGCTCAGCCGGAGAGCTGAGACCAACGGGACAGGGGTCTTGGGAAGGTGGGCAAGGATTCGGCGATGAATGACAAACAGATACAGACAACTCAAGGAAGTTTCATCTGAGTGTATTTTGCAAAGCTTCAGGCAAGGATTTTATTCACAATGATTAAGGAAACAAAATACATCATCAGCTGATTGTTGTTCACGTTTGTGGTTTATACAATCTTAATGTTTTTTTAAGAAATAACAGTGCAAAGCTATGAGAGCAGATAATCGTCAGAGCATACATCTCATTTGGCATAATGTTGTGGGCGGCTGCTAGACGTAACAGTGCAAATCGTCAGAGCATACGTCTCGTTTGGCAAAATGCTGTGGGCGGCTGCTAGACGCGGTTTTGGCATTAGGCTATTTTTTATGAGAATTGGGGTTATGGCTACAGGGCAAGAGTTCAAAGTTTAACATAGTGCCTTTTATCGCTCTCTTACTATAAACTTTTATAATTCCCTTCATTCCAAATTTCTAAATCTCTTTTAAACCATCTCCAAAATCATTACCATGAAGTTTCCACAAAAAGTTCTTCCTGTTGTAACTCATCCACAACTGTCCTTGAGCTCCCCCTCTGCCCTTCTGGGCTAATCTAAGCAAGAGCGCAGGAGCGTTCTGGGCCAAAGTTACATTGTTATGAGTTTGCCTTCCTGGGAAAGATTCGTCTGTTTTACTCATAGGGCACAGTTGATAATTTGGAAAAGAACACTGCACTCACTGAGCCATATCTATTAAAGATTAAGAGAATCATTGACAAGAAGGTTACAGCAAAGAGAATAGCCAGGAACACAGAAGATCTTGCCAGGCCACCTTTTTCTACGGGCATACTTCCTTGAAGCTTTTGCCATATCATGCGTGTAGGTTCACGAAGACTCCGTAGGAGGCAAGGCCGTGGCAACAGCAAAGACAGAATAGCCAAGAACACAGAGGATCTTGCCAGGTCACCTTTTTTTACGGGCATACTTCCTTGAAGCTTTTGCCACATCATGCGTGTAGGTTCACGCAGACTCCGTAGGAGGCAGGGCCGTGGCAAAAAATTATCATCACTTGGAAACAATTAGGCAGTCTCACCATATGACCCAACAATCCCACTTCTAGGTATTCACCAACTAAAACAAAAACTGATGTTCACAACAAAAGTCATATGTAAATGTTTATAATAGCTTAATTCATAAATGACCCAATGACCTTTACCTGCTGAATGGATAAACAAATAGTGGTATATTCCCAAATGGAATACTACTCAGAAATATAAAAAAATGGATCACAAATGTGTTTTGCTAAATGAAAGACACCAGACTGAAAAGACCCTGGGCTGTATAATTCTATTTACATAGTGTCCAATGGATATGATAAAGGACAAACTGTAGGAAGAGAAAAGAGACCACAGGTTGTGAGGGGTGAGGGATGAGGGGTGGATGGAGCGGCTCATGACAAAGTAGCATGAGAACACACTTGGGGTGATGGAACTACCCCATGTCTTAACTCCAGTGGTGGTTGCATGATTCTAAGTGTTTATAAAAACTGATGGAACTGCATGTCAAGTATGTTCAATAAATGATTTCATTTAAAAAGTACATGAGAGTTTTCTTTTAATTCATATACCTTAAAGAACCCATGTTCTCACATCTGAGTGTCCATGAGGAAATGCCTTGAGAAGTAGAGTTCATTCATCAGGGACAGAGTTTGAGGCCCGTTGCCCTGAGAAGGCTGAGAGAGACAGACCTGAAAGAATCGAGCGTAGAAGGCAGAAGAGGAGCCTCTTTCTCTGGGCACCGGATGGAAAGGTGCTAGAGATTACACGATCTCAGCCAGATGAGTAGGCACACACCTGTAATCCCAGTACTTGGGAGGCTGAAACAGGAGGATCACAGGTTCCAGACCAGCCTCAGCAACTTGGCAAGACCTTTGGCAACTTAGCAAGACCCTGTTTCAAAATAAAAAAAATAAAAAGGACTGGAGGCGTAGCTCTGAGGTAGAATGCTTCTGGATTCAATCCATAATACCAAAGAGAGAGAGAGGAGAATCTCCTCTGTCCAGCCTGCAGTTTGAAACCATAGCCAGAGAGCCTGGAATAAAATTTGCTCAGTGAATTAAGGAGAGAGATTGAATTTAAGAGATTCCAAAATGTACATGTTGGTTCATTTGAATAAGAATCATAGATCAATTAAATTCTAGAAATAGCATCAGATCTGAGTGTCTCCCGGGAGCCAGACAATGGAGAATTCCGTTCCTTAGAGTCCAGTTCCCCTCATGCTATTGCCCAGTTAGATGCAAGCATACAGCAAATATTATCTAGGAGGTGGATGTTGGGTTGCTCTAAGAATCTCAGCAAATATAAAATAAAGGCCAGCAAAGGCCATCAGTATCATGCAAAAGATGAGAGTTAAAACAGGTGAAGGGCCTGTCATGATCTCTCCCCCACCCTGTCAGACCCATCCCCGGTGATGAGAAGAAGTTACTGAAGTTCATTCAGTACATGTTTAAAAATGCCATGAGCTTAACGTGTGCATACGAAACCCTGCACATGCATGTTTCTAGCAGTTATTCATAATTGCTGAAACTTAGAAGCAACCGAGCTGTCCTTCAGTGGGCGCATGGATGAACAGACTGTGGTGTAGCCAGTCAAGAGAATGTTGTTCGGAAGAAATGAGCTACCAAGCCATGAGCACTCATGGAAGAAGCTTTGATGCATATTACTACATGAAAGAAACCAATGTGAAAAGGCTACAAACTGTGATTCCAACTATGTGACATGGAAGAGGTAAACCTGCGGAGACAGAAAAAGACTCTGTGTTTGCCAGGGGTGAGAGGAGAGGAAGGGATGAACAGGAGGACATTCACCAGTGGAACTCCTCTGTATGATGCTACATGATGGATACATGTCATTGTACGTTTGTCCAAATCCTCAGCATGCACACTAAGAGTGAGCCCTAATGTTCACTATGGACTCTGGGTGGAAGATGTACGCATGTAGGTTCATCAGTTGTAAAAGTGTACCACTCTAGCCGGGCGTGGTGGCGCACGCTTGTAATCCCAGTACTTTGGGAGGCGGAGACCGGAGGATCCGGGTTCGCAGCCAACCTCAGCTCTCTCGCGCTCTCTCTCTCCCTGTCTCTCTCTCTCTCTCTCTCTCTCTCTTTCTCTCTCTCTCTCTCCTTAGTGAGGCCCTCCACAACTTCGTGAGACCCGGTTTCAAAATAAAGTATAAAAAATAGGGCCGCGGGTGTAGCGCGGAGGTAGAACGCCCCTGCGTTCAATCCCCGGTACCGCAAAAAATAAATAAATAATAAATAAATAAATAAATAAATAATTAAAAAAAATAAAAGTGCACCACTCTAGAGGAGGCTATTGATAATGGGGGAGGCTGGACATGTGACAGGCAAAGAGTTTATAGGAAATCTCTGGACTTTTCACTCAACTGTGCTAGGAACCTAAAACTTCTTTTAAAAATTAATTCTATTAAAAAATATATAAACTACAGTTGCACTGAAGACCCAAGCATTGAACCGTGCAATTGAATGATCCAGAGGGGTAGTGAAGTAACCACAGATAAAAAGCAAGGAAAAAGACTTAACATTTTCTATTGAACTCTGTGATAAGGCTAAACTCTCCAAGACCATGCCCAGAAACAGGCAATTCTATGTACAATAGATGGCTTTTACCGCTAAAAGTCTAGTAATGTTAATGAGGAGTTTAAAGCATTTCTATGTGAAATAAGTTTGAAAGGGCCCTCTCACTAAAATATTCACGAAATGCTATTTTACAAAAGTGAAGGATATTAAAGAATTTTAAAATCCACAATATAAATGAAAATGCGAAGGTCACTTTGTGTCCCACGTGGGTACTGGTTTTTTAGTACAGTGACAAAATGAAGCGGGAGAACAGAAAACTGAATAGTGACTGCGCATAATTAACTGGAAATGTGTGAGATAGTAACACAAAGTTTAACTCACCCCTTCCCCTTTTTGTCCTTATTTTCATTTAGATGAACACAAAGAAACTCTAGAAGACCATAAAACTGGGTCACTTCTTAAATGACCCCCCAAAATATCAAAGAGTGGGTGGTGCGAAGACAATGCGAATGTCAGGACAGAGCTGAAGTCATGGGGGACAGGGCGTGATGCTGCTGCCAGCAAATCAGACCAGGATGGAAAATTACAGGCAGAGCCATGCTATGGCAAGGCCAAGTTCAACAGGCTGGTGGTGCTATTTGGTTTTGGTTTTGTTTCGTTTTCACAGTGGAACTTAGTAACATCCTTGGTCACTGTTAGTCATTGTATGAAATAAGTGGCTTGAATCATAATGGTCAAAAGATGAAAACTCAAATTTCCTTCAACTGATGAATAGATAAATTATGGTACATCCATACATGGACTCAGAAACAAAGCGAGAAAAACGAGCAAACACCTGATACTCTGAAATGGAAACACCGCACATTTCACATCAGTCATTGCATTGCGTGGTTCTCCTGTCCCTGCCAAAGCATGGACGAGTCTCTTGGCAAATAATAAACATAATAAAAAAGGAGGGTGGGTAATACTATTTTTGATGCTTATTGTATGTGAATCATGGTTCTAAATGCTCTCTCTATACTTGTTCAATCCTCACAACATCACTATGAAGTAGGCCCTATGATTATCCAATTTTACCTGGATGAGAAAATCCAAGTACAGAAAAGTGAGTGTCTTACTCAGGTCCCACATCCAGACATCCAGTATGTGGCACAGCCAGGACCCTGCCTGAGTCTACACAGGCATCACCTGAACTCCCCATGGTCTGAAAGCACATGCTGCTTCCAGGGGCTCAGTTTCTTACTTAACTCTGGGAAATGCCCCTTGGTTGCACCAGGATTCCTTTGGAATAAACCCTGCTCATAAATGCTAAATCATTGCTCCGTAGAAAGACATAACATCCTCCAGGTTGAACAAGGGATTGTAGGCTAATATAAACTGCTTCTGGGTTTGCATAAATTAAAGTTTATTACATATTTTCAGTATGGCTAAAAAATAAAGAAAATTGTTCATTTCAGAAATGCTAGATTTCCATTAAAGCGTGCCACATGTATTCCCATACAAATATGCCATTGTGTTGAAAATCACCCAACAAAAACTTTGGTTGGGATGGAGATGAGGGTGGCCTCTATATTGATGTCACTTTCATTTTCAAGCAAGATTTACAGTGAAACTGGGGGCGGGGGGGGGGAATGGCACATTCCCCAAATTGGCAGGTGCTGCTCATTGTCCTGGGAGCTAGTGGGGAGGCCCCTAATGGGGACACATGACTGTGACCACTCTCCAGCAGCAACAGCAGGCCATAATCAAGGATGCGCCACCTCCGGAGGCCAGACAAGCTCTCCCAAAGAGCCTCACTACCACTTTCAAAACTGTGTCAGATCCCAGGTGCAGAAGGTAAATGTAGAAGACCTTGTTTAAGTCCAAGAAAATCGCAGTACAATTTCACATTCTTCTCAAGATGTTGGGTCTTCTGTTCTCACTGAAACTTGCTGTTTTTTACATGAAATGATAATGGCACAGAAGCAGCAGGTGACTGGAATTCTCTGAAAAGGTTTGCTGCAGCCTAGAAGATAAAGTAATAGGTTGATTTTTCGTATCTCTAAGGTTATATTCACAGACTCAACAGAATGAATCTGAGGTCAACACCTTATTTTGCAGATGAAAGTTAGTTATTGGATCATTCCCATCTGATTAAAGCTCACACCCCTAAATGATACTATTTACAGATAAATATGTAATAAATGTATAAAAGGTGAACTGTGAGGAATGTAGCACATAAACACAGTTAGATCAACTGCAGCAAATAACTGAAATCTAAAAACTGGTTATCCATTTGTAAAAAATTGAAATTAAATCCCAACCTCTCACCCTGCACAAGAGTCAACTCAATGCCGGGCGTGGTAGCCACTTGTAATCCCAGTACTTTGGGAGGCGGAGACCGTAGGATCCAGGTTCGCGGCCAGCCTCAGCTCTTTCTCTGTCTCTCTCTCTCTCTCTCTATCTCTCTCTCTCTATCTCTCTCTCTCTCCCTCTCTCTCTCTCTCTCTCCTTAGTGAGGCCCTCCGCAACTTCGTGAGACCTGGTTTCAAAATAAAGTATAAAAAATAGGGCCGGGGGTATAATGCGGAGGTAGAACGCCCCCGCGTTCAATATCCGGTACCACAAAAAAAAAAAAGAGTCAACTCAAGATGGATCAAAGACCTGGAAATTAGACTACAGTCTTTGAAATTACTAGAGCAGGGCATAGATCCAACACTCCTATATGTAGGCACAAGTAGAAACTTCCTCAATAAGACCCCTAAGGCACAAGAAATTAAAACAAGGATTAATAATTGGGATTGTTTTAATCAAAACTACACTGAGATTCCAACTAACTCCAATTAGAATGATAATCATCAAAAAGCCAAACAACAATAAATTCTGGTAAAGATGTGGAGATATAGGAACTCTTCTACACTTTGGGTGGGATCAAAAATTAGTGCACCCGCTGTGGAGGTCAGTGTGGAGATTCCTCAGAAAACTGGGAATGGATCCACCATACCATCCAGCTATAACACTCCTTAGTATCTTTCCAAAGGGATTGAAATCAGAATATTGTAGTGATACATGCATATCCATGTTTATAGCAGCACAGTTCACAGTAGCCAAATTATGGAACCAACCTAGGTGTCCATCAACAGATGAATGGATTACAAAATTATGGGATATACACACAATGAAATTCTACTCAGCCATAAAGAAGAACAAAATTATGTCATTTGCAGGGAACTAGATGGACCTGGAGAACATTGTTAAGTGAAATTAGCCATTCACAAAAAGTAAAAGGTCATATGTTTTCTCTCATATGCAGAAGCTAGGGAGTAATCAGGATATAAAAGGGACTTTAGATAATGGAGGAGAAACCCCAGTGGAGTAAGGGAGGGGGTCTAGGGTAGGGCAGTGGGGAGGAGGAGGGAGAATTAATAAAGGAAACACTTCCATTGATTTTATGTACATACATGAGAGTATCAATGCCAATCTCAATATCATATATGGAGAAGGAGAGGGAGTAGGGAGGGAGCAGCAGGGGTGGGGGAGCTCACCAAGTGTTGTGCGCATGTATGTCACTATCACTCTGAACTACATTACGATGTGCGATTATAGTGCACCAATAAAAGTATATAAAAATAAAATTCCTTTATGTAGAAAAAATAAAATCTTGGGCAAGTTCAAACTACAAAGAC
Organism: Glis glis; assembly: GCA_004027185.1. Lineage (NCBI taxonomy): Eukaryota > Metazoa > Chordata > Mammalia > Rodentia > Gliridae > Glis > Glis glis. Next base: position 54,815 of record PVJS01004311.1, read on the forward strand.
TGAATCCTGTTAGTTGTCCCAATGTGTTTGCTATGGTTATATGTCCCCTGAAAAGTTCATGTATTAATGTTCAGAATTGATGTAATTAAGTCATGAGGGTTATAATTCTTATCAGTAAATAAACCCATTGTGATGGATGTACCATGGCCTGGGTGGTAACCTAGGCAGGTGGGATGTGGCCGGAGAAGGTGGGTCCCTAGGAGTGTGGCCTTAGGGACTGTGCTTTTGTCTTTGAATCCCTTGCTTGTTGGCTCTCTCTTGCTTCCGGCCTCCATGATGTGAGAGCACAGCCCATGATCTCCCTCTCTCTGCTTCCTGCTGCCATGCCCTGAGCCCTGCAGATGTAATCCAGCCTGATATGGACTGAAATCTGAGATCTCCCTCAAAAAAAATGAGCAAATAGGGATGGTGATATAGCTCAGAGGTAGAATGTCCCTGGGTTCAATCCCCAGTACCACAAAAAAAAAATGAGCAAATAAATCTTCCTTCCTCTAAGTTGTGTGGTCAGTTGTCTTGGATTATAGCAGGGAGATTATTGACTGATACAGAGCTAGAACACTGGGAAGTTTTGTGGGAGAACAAGAGGTAGTGTAATTTATAGTTAGAAAATCTCAGATCCTAAATGCATGAGTTTAGATAAATCTCTTAATCCCACTCAGTATCAATGTCCTCTAACAAATGAGCACAACAGTAATTCTGGCTTAGCATTTTTGCAGTTATTGCAAGGATCAAATTACATAATCTATTTTATTTTTTTAAAGGATAATTGTACAAATGCTAGCTCTTATTAGTATTGGGATTTCTGTCAACCAATATGCAAGAGGAACCAATCAGAAATATGTCATTCCTTCTCTTTTATATACTTAGGGTTAAACTTAAATTCAGTAATGTGTCAGAAAAAAAAACAGTTACATGGTTGGGAGAAGAAGTTCTTTTCTTCCCTATTCTCCTCCTCCTCCTCTTACTCCCCTTTTTGAAGACTAGCTCTCAGGAGCATAGAACTGAGTTGATCCTGATCCATAAATGTTAGAATAAAGCAGAAGAACACTGGCTTACTTTCAGCATGTTCTTTCCTCTTTTGTCCTAATACTAATTCCATTCCTTAACCTCTTTGTCATGGGGACCACTCCCATTTACCAAATATCCTTCTCCATATATTCATCATATATAGTGTTGTTGGTGGTTATGTGCTTTATTTACATGTAATTATGCAGTAAATCTCTGTATTCCATCTTGTCCTATACAACATACCCCCTATTTATCCACTCCCCTATTGTTGAGTACCTAGGCTCCTTCAATTCTTGGCTACAGAGCATGTCTCCTTGCACAAGTGGGCAGATTTCTTGGGGGATATAAAGTGAGCAGCACAGTCTGTTGGCTGTGTAGTACATACATGCATACTCTGTTTCACGCGGCACTGCAGCTTGTTCTCAAAGTGGCTGTGCCCACACTCACTCTAGTGATAAGCAGTAGTTTGCATTTTGGTGTAGCCCATAGCATTATTAGAAATCATTCAGCATAAACAATGAACACATTTTTTACTTGTACCTTCTATCTTATTACTTAATCAATTTTTCCAGAGCTTTGTCTATGTGAAATCTTTTCAAAGAACCATCTTTCGATTCTCTCTCTCTCAGCTTTTTTTTTTTTTGCTCAGCCCATTTTTTTCAAAATTTGTTACAAGTCAATTAAGTACCAGAAAATTATCCTACTGGTTAGTGTTAGCTCCCCATTCAAAGCTGAGGCCTAAAACAGTGAAGAAGTGAAACCTCTGCTCTCTGGAGGACCAAGAGGTATGTGTGATGCAGGCCCACATCAGTGTGTATGAGAAACTGCATGTTGCTCGTGAGCCCAGCCAGGTTCCATAGGTGAAATTTTAAGCCATCTTGTGTTACTAATTTGATTCATAACAACCAAATGTTCCTCCTCCTCTCAGTAATGGTAGAAAAGTCTCTTTAGCTATACAATACCCAATTAAAAGGAACCAAGAGACTTTTATTCAGGCAAAACCAAAGGAAAAGTTTTGTTTTTGTTGTTGTTTTGTTTTGCTTACTTGGCAATGAGGGATTTCTGGCTTGGCTTGCTTTATCATATTGATGTACCAAGTTAAAATAGGATTAACTTTAATGACCGTTGCTTATTTACCGGCTCCTCCCTGTGACTCTGCCAGGTCATAAGTATCCTGAGACCTCATCATCACACTTCACTAGGCCCATGACTTTTATGTATGAATTCTTCCTGTCAAGCAGAAACAAATATCAGTTTTGAGCAGTTTCTTAACTCTGTATGCAAAATCTCTATATTTCCTGCATGATACATTTCACTTTAAACTTTTACCTTTGTCTGATATTGAAATTGCTCCATAGTCTTTCTTCTAGCTCAAATGCATTTTCTTAGTGTCCCTTTATTTGAAATTTTTATACTTTTTGTTGAGTGTCTTATGTGTCTATGTAAAAGTAAACTGATGTCTTATAATGTCTTTTTCAAAATTCAATCTATACACCTTTGAAGTAGAGTATTTAACCCACTTACATTTGTTGTAAGGATGATTACTTGTCTTAATAATCTTATTTTGTTTTCAATTTACCATCCTTAGTGTCTTTATTCTTGCTTTCCTTCTGATATAGAAAGTTATCTTATGTTGGTTTAAAAATATATATCTATTTTTATTATTCTGGTGGTCATCCTTGAATAATTGAGACCATACTTTTACTTATTTCCCTCATACACATGTCTAAGCTCATCCAAGTCTTTCTTCTCTTGTATAAGAATCCTAAGATGCTCTCCTCTCCCTCCAGGTAGCCCGTCCCACCTGTCCCTGACTAACACATTGGTATTCTCTAGAATTTAGTTACAAAGGGCTAGGTGTTCATTTATTCTTGTACCCATTGCTTATTTAGACTAGTATAGCTTTAACTAAGTGCTTTTTTTATGTATCTCCGTTTTTATTATTATTTCCTTGTATATTTGTTTCTATTCCTGCTAGAGTAGATCCTCTAAAGAACTTTTCAAAAGGAACCCATATGGGGTAAAATGCATGAGTCTTTATATCCCTAAAAATATTTTAGACAGTATTATTATTATTATCATTATCATCATCATCATCATCATCATCATCATCATCATCATTTAAATAGCAGATTAGGTTTTTCCAACACTTGAAGATTTTATTCCATTTTCATTGTGTATCCAGTGATACTACTGACATGTTTAGAACAAGCTAGCTTTTATTTATTTGTAGATGATCTGGTTTTTCCTCTCTGGAAAATTTTATAATTATCCCTTTGTTATGGTGTTCTCATTTTCCACATTAATATGTCTAAGGGTATGTGTGAGTTGTGTTTTGTAGTGGTTGATTAAAATATTGCTTGATTTTGGAATTTTTATTTGTTTTCCTTTCTTGGCACTGGGTTCTCTATGAGGCTTTCTCTGATGTATCTCTTTCCACTTCAGGGACATGCTGGGTTATTATTACTTCTAATGGACTTCATCATGTTTTCTTTTCCTTTCTTCCAAGACCCCTAATCAACAGACTGTAATTCTTCTATTTTGATGATTCACATCACTTTGAATTTCCTTGCCCAAGCTCCCAGCTCCTTGCCCAAGTCATCCAGCTCCTTGATGGTTTTTCAGTAAATCCCCCTTGACCATTGAAACAGTTCATTGGGAATTAGTTCTTTTTACTTTCATACTCACATGTTTATTATAAAATGTACCCATTTAATTCTTCATTATGACCACTGGTACTACTTCATGCCAGTATTCTCCATTTTCTCTCTGAAGATAGTTATTACATTCATTTTAGAGTCCTATTTAGTGTCATATTAGTTTTTTCCTCCTAGAGGTCATTTCATTGGTTTCTTGTTTGTTATTTGTCTTAAAATTTTACTTGTGAGCTCATCTTTATTCTCAGAGGATGGTCCAAACCTCAGCTAGTGCTATAGACTGACCAAGCACTTTGGCTCTGCTGAGGAGTGTGAGGGTAAGAGGAGCATCTATGTATCCCTCAGGAAAGAGAACCACTCCTACTTCTGATCACACCAAACTGTCCCTGTCCAGCAGAACATCTTCAGTTTCTTGTCATTCTCCACTTGTCATTTATCAGGATATCTTATGAGGGTAAGTTGGAATCCAGAACACATATGGGGCTGCCCACCTGCCACCTCCACTCTGCTTTTAGCTCCCCACCCTTGGGTCATCCCCTGAATGTAACACTCTCCCTTGAGGTGACATTTCTATTTTCTTCCACCATGATGGAGGGCAATCTTCTTCTGAAAAGTGGAAGAAATCCCATGTATCTTCTTGGGCAAGTGGTTTTATTGCCCTTCTATCCATGGGCCACCTGCTAAATCTGCAAACTAAAAGTAGGGCATTTCCCAGGCTAATCCAGGTTTTAATGGCCTAGATTACAACTCCAAACTCATACTTGCCCTGAGTCATGTTGGGGAGAGAGGAAGGCATCCCTCCTCATGTGTGGTTCTCTGTAATTTCCTATCCTGGACACCACTATTTCTTCCTTACACAGAAGCACAGATAACTTCTGCCTTCTCAGGTTTCTCATAGATTGTCTCAACTAAGCTTTCTGTTCTCTCAAATTCTTTTATGGTTTGGATATAGAATGTCCCCTGGAAGAGGTCATGTATTGGCAAAAATGTTCAGAGGTGATATAATTGAATCATAAGGGTTCTAACCACATCAGTGGATAAATCCATTGATGGACTAATGGATTTACTGGGTGGTAAGGTTGGTAGGTAGGGTAGAGCTGGAGAAGGTAGGTCACTGGAGGTGTGGCCTTGGGGATTATATATGTGCCCTTGTCCCCTCTCCTTGCTCTTTCTCTCTCTGCTTCCCACCGCCATGCTCTGAGCTCTGCACATGTGACCCAGTATAATATGGACAGAAACCTCTGAAACCTGCAGAACTATGAGCAAATAAATCTTCCTTCCTCTAAGTTGTGGTTGTCAGGCACTTGGCATCACAGCAGTGCGAATGCTGACTGAAATAACCTCTTTATCTTCCTTTGGCTCCTTAGATGAGTGTTAGGAAGGAAGCCCATGACCCATGCTTAATTACCAGTTTTTACCCACAATAGCATAATTTCCAGGAAACCTGGGTAAATATTGATCTTCATGACTAAAAAAATAAGAGTGCTGATAAATTGACAACCATAGATTTAAGCCGTAGCATATGTGAGTTGAGTGAATTGATTTGTGGAAACATCTACACACCTACCTACTAAATGGTCAATAATCTGTGTTAGTGTCCAAGGGGTGGTGGGTACTGTGAGGACAACTCTGATGATGCCTACCTCTGTGTTTGATTCGATGGCATCTGCAGGAGTGGGGTTTTGTCATTCAAAGAGTGATAACATAAACCTTCTAGTCAGGTAGATTTGAGAAAATGTGCTTCATTCAAGTTTCTAAACACATTATCATCATATTTCTATCAACAGCAGCCTTATTTCTTTCCTCAAGTCTTCTTTTAAAATAAGAAGAAAAAATATAAGGGATCAGAGCACTGGAACATCAAAACATTGCTAAGGGGCATACCCTGCCTGGGGGTTTTCTGCTCCACAACTTCTCTGGGAAGTGTATCTGGTTCCTGGGTTGGCTTCTGGTTCTTCCTGAGGCTTAGTCTTGGGAACACATTATATATTTCTTACTCTACTGTTGTTGGATTGCTTGTGGCATTAACATTATACCAATAACAATAATGGTGTGATTCCCCAAATGTAATCAATTGATTTTCAATTTTCTATAGTTATGAATAGAGCAGAAGTAAATTCTGAGTCATTTTTTCACTTACTATAATCATCAAATGTTTCACCATACTTAGATTTTATAATTATCTTTTTCATCTTGTTTAATATTATTCTTGTGTGTGTGATACTGAAGATTAAACCAAGAGGCATTCTACCACTGAGCTACACCCATAGCTCTTTAATTTTTATTTTGAAACAGGGTCTCACTAAGTTGCCACATAATGACTTTGAACCTGTGATCACTCCTGTCTCATCCTCCCAAGTACTGGGATTTATGGCTGTGCTGGCTTAATCTTGTTTAATATTCTATCATTTCATTTTCCACTCCCATATTTTTGTTTATGTTTCATCTTTACAATTTTAATAGCATTTGAAAAATCATGTTTTACTATTATTTTTCTGTTTTCTTAGTTGAATCCCTGAGGATCTATGGGCAGGTTTTGGTTAAAACACACAGTTTCCTTTCATTAAGACTTATCCAATTCACACTGCTAGTGGTGATGACTGAGAAATAAGTTCACTAACATTTCATCAGAATTAATCATTAGTCATTTTTAACTTTTGACTAATTAATAAAAGCAAAACGGTCTGGTAACCACTTTTCACATCTGGAAGTTTTGACTCCAGCCTGAGTCAGAAACAGAGAGAGATGCCCCAGCAGATTTTCTCAACTTGAGCTTCAGTAGATCCATCTATAAAAGCTGACCCCAAGAGGTCATGTCACTGCACCTGGCTCCAAAAATACAAACTCAGCTCAGGAGTCTGACTGCCTTCTTGACCTAAGTTAGAATTCGAAGCAGAGACATTCCAAAAGACCAGTTTTAAAACCTGCTGTCACCTTGCCTTCACAGATCCCAGCACTGCATGGAGTGCAGTCTTTGTCCTTCAGGGAGCCTGTCTCTCTGGTCCTATTAAAAATCAAACTCCTCACAAAAATTTGTTTGGAGTCTTGAGTCCTTTACAATTCCAGAAGTAGAGATGATTTAAAGACAAATGATATTCGTTTGGGAGATGTTCATGAAGCAGCTCCTGCTCCCTCCCACCCCAGAAAGAAAAAATTACCTACTGAGCCTAAGCCTCACCCAACATTCACCAAGCAGAGAAACCAGCTAGAATTTGATGGGGTCCTCATCAAGATGATGGTGGTTGCTATTATTTAAAATTTGTGCAACTTTTCAAAGGGAAAATACAATGGTGCATGCCAATTTCGCCAAACTCAACTTATCCCTACAATTTTAGGAGTACATGGATATAAAAGGTAGAACCGTTCTGCTTTGCTTTATTGTACTTTTAAAAGCATAGGAATTGTGACATGAGAACCTCCTAGTTCTCCCTACTAGAGGTCTTAGCATTTGCCGCCCTCCCAGTTATCAGTTTAAGCAAATTAGAAGCTCACTACTGAATCAATTTCCACATTCCAGTCCTGACCAACCTTGGGGAAATGTGCTAAGAGGAGTGAAGACCCAGCCGTCTCCATTTGACCTTCCTTTGGCCCCTCTCTTTCCCTCCTCAGACCTATTCCCTTCCCCTCCTGAGATCAAATTCTGTCTCTGCTACTCATTAGCTCTACCACATTGAGAAATAAGTTAATTCCTCTGGGCCTCAGTTTCCCCCTCTCACAGATGGGGATAAAAACCATCCCTACTTCTGGGGTCGTTGCCAAGATTAAATCATTAAATAAGCTGGTATAACAGTATAGAAGCTGATATAAATATGATGATCATACATGTTAGCTATCATCATCATTATTATTATTACTATTATTAAATTTCAGGCATTTCTACAGGAAAAATTTTTGGACTTTGGGTTTGTGTTTCCTTTAGAAATTTCAAATCATATCATGTCACTTAAAAATTCCTACTCTGCCCTATTAACATGAAGTGGCAAGAAAATTACATGTCATTGTTAATCAGGTTATTATGAAAATAGTTCTTTTAAAATGAAAGGAAATTACTACATTACAGTAGTAACCAAGAAATGCTGGCTCATCTATGTAATTCACTGTTTGAAGCAGGATTTTTGTGTGCGTGTGGTATTGGGGGTTGAGTCCAGGGTCTCACACTTGCTAGGCAAGCATTCCACCACTGAGCTAAGTCCCCAGCCCTTTTTATTTTATTTGAGACAGGATTTCACTAAGTTGCCCAGGCTGGCCTCGAACTTGCAACCCTCCTGCTGTAGCCTCCAGAGTAGCTGGAACTACAGGCATGCACCACCATGCCTGGCTGGCTGACGCAGGATATTTTTGAAAGAAATGAAACATTAGCAATGAATGATGATTAATAGAGGTGTTGAGTCTACAGGTGCAAAGGGGCCGTCTTGGCCAAAGCAGATATATGCTAACCAGAGTGGCCAGCTGACCTCCTAGCTTCCCTCCCAGGCCTCTGTGGGCAGGTCTTCATCAAAACCAAAGCAGACAGTTCACCACCTCTTCAATCTTCTCTCTCTGTCTCAGTCATTTTTCTCACTACCATGATCCAAAAAACATGACCACACAACCTAGAAGATTTATTTGCTCACAGTTTTGGGGGATTTCAGGGTTCAGACCATGTCGGGCCAGGTCTGCGGAGCTTAGTACATGGTGACAGGAAACAGAAAGAGAGGGAGAGCAAGGCTCTGCTCTCACATGGAGGAGGCTGGAAGCAGAAAGAACAAGGGGAGGGGGACTATATATAATCCCCAAGACCACACCCCCAGGGACCCACTTCCTCCAACCTCATCCCACCTGTCTAGGTTACCACCCAGTAAATCCAGTACAATGGATTTATCTTCTGATGAGATTACAGCTCTCATGACTTAATTACATCCATTCTGGATATTAATTCATGAGCTCTTCAGGGGACATTCTATATCTAACCATAACACTGCCTTTCCTGGGGGTGGCCTTCAACATTCTCTGCACTCCACCTGTCAAAGTCCCACCCTGTCCCCATTGTTCATCTCTACATGTCCCTGTAGGAAGACACCATCTCCTGTCCTCTTCAGCATGGGCTTTATGGTAGGGAATTTACCCAGCTCTCACCTTCTCTCTCATGACATCTCCCATCTTCTTTCTTGTATTGTGATTGCCTCCAAATCTGCCCACATCTTCACATTTGTGCACGTTTCTCAAAAGCTCTGTCTGTTTCTCCTGTAAAGCTGTAGCTCAGCATTACATGCAGTAGGGAGCAGATGCTCAATGAATATTTAACAAGTAAGTTAAGCCAAGGGCCTCTTGCTTGAAGCAATACCAAACATAGATGTGGCTTTTTCCTGATACTCTACTCCCATAGGAGAGGCTCAATCTAGGCATGCCACCAAGTTCACCACATACCTGATCATGCCCATGCTCTTCACTTTCTAACACAAAACCTAAGCAAAATACCTCTCTGGGCTCTGGACAGTGTGTGCTGTTTGAGATATTTGGGTGGAATAATGCACCTTCTGGAAGGAAGATGATCAAGCGAAATAAGCTCCCTTTGAGTCAGGGATTTTTTTTTATTTTATGTTCTTTTATTGGTGCATTATAGTCTCACATCACAATGGAATTCAAATTGACATTAACATACATGCACCAGCACTTGGTGCCCCCGCTGCACTCCCCCAACACAGAGTACTAAGATTCACATTAGTCTATTCTCATATGCAAATTTGGTCAATGGTAGAAATTCCATGAATGAATTTGATTCTTCCCCTTCCCCTTCCCTTAGTTCGGTGCCGTCTTCACTGAAGCTTCTCCAAAGTTGTCTGGTGGTCTTTTTATATCCTTGTTGCTTCCTAGCTTGCACATATTAGAGAAGACATATGACCCTTCTCTTTCTGTGATTGGCTGATCTCACTTAACATTATGTTCTCCAGGTCCTTCCATTTTCTTGTAAATTATGTTATTTTGTTCTTTTTTATTGCTGAGTAGAATTCCAGGGATTTTATGTAATTAACAAGCTGTTTAATTTCAAAACAGTTCCAAGAAAAACCAGGACACTGGAGAGGCCACAGCCAAGGTGTCCACCACAAAGTTGTTAGAGGCAACATGTGCTTGCTGTAGAGAAGGAAAATAATGATCATGACATTGTGACTTTGCAGGTAGAATGAGAGTATGTGAGACAACAGGCATCCAACGTGCTCCAAATTCCTAGATTGCTCAGAATGACTGATGGCCACTGAAGACAAGCAAGTGTGAAAAATTCACTTTTGCCTTCTACAGTTGATCTACCAGAGAGCCCTCATCTCAACCCATACCAAGTACCACGTCTTCCTCAACATACATGAAGTCAATAACCAAGCTCTCCAGAGAGAAGACTCTAGCTCACATAGCACTTGATAGCATCAAGATTTTATAAACTCAATGATATATATATTATATATATAATATATTAAATTATTATATATAACATATAATTATTAATATATAATATATATATTACATATATATTATAAGCTCAAATATATATATATATATATTTGGTACTGAGAATTGAACTCATGGGTATTCTTCCTCTGAGCTATATCCCCAGTCCTCTTTTATTATTTTATTTTGAAATGGGGTCTTGCTAAGTTGCCAAGGGCCTCTCTAAGTTGCTGAGGCTGGCCTTGAACCTGTGATCCTCCTGCCTCAGTCTCCCAAGTTCTGGGACTACCAGCTTCCCCACTGCACCTGGCTCAATGAAATGATTTCTAACCTAAGCCACAATGTCCCTGGGTCAAAACTGCTACAAAAGTCAAACATTGCATAATGGCTGCATCGAGACAGTCAAGCAAAAATATCATGTGCCAGGCTCTAAGAGGCAAACCTTCCCCCAGGAATGTGCTCATCTTTCTTATCCCTAGATCCAAAAAGATTGTAAATGCAGTAAAGACAGAGTCGAAGCAGTGTATGACATTCTGGACAACACAGTCTGGTTGTAATCCATGGAACCCCACTGCATAGATGGCTTTGCTAGGTGTGTTCTACAGGGTTGTGACAATTCTCAAACTGTCATTTGAGAATATAAATGGTCATGCATCCCTTCTGAGGAAGCAAGACATTTCCATTGTTTTCAAAGAGAAATAGATTGCCTCTTCTGCATCCTCATGTAGTAAGTAGCCTTAGTTACACGAACACACAGTGAGGAGGGCCCACTCCCTAAGGAGAGTTGATGTAGGCTCCACCTCTTCACGTGTAGTTAGCATCAGTTACCTCACAAGGGGGTAGGCAGAGCTATTTAGGAAATGGTCATTTCAATTGCATTAAGAAACCTAGGGCTTTTTGTAAAGAGGAGGCTATACCGCAACTTCTGATCCCCCAAGTTTGGCATTAACAAGCAAAGTAAACCATACAAGTTCTAAACAAGAATCAGTAGGAAGGAGAGCAGCAAGCCCTGAGATGAACCCACCCTGAGCTAGAGCTAGCTCGGCCTGGTGGCCAAGTGTTCCCAGTATCTGGCTCCTGACTTCAGTCTCTAGCCTCCTTCCCGTAGTCACTTGACATTGCTGCGTTGTCTAAGAATGGATGTAAGCAGACAGGGGCTCTTCATCTCAACAGAGATCATCCAGGATCAGTTCTGTGTGAGTTTATTGCATTCCTCCCAGGAAGAAGCCCACCAATGTCCTGAGATTTTCTAATGTTTGATGATCCAAAAACAACTTAAGAATTACAGCTCTAAGCCTGGCACAGTGGTGCACACCAGTAATCCAAGTACAGGAGATGGCAGATTTGAGACCAGCCTCAGAAACTTAGGCCCTCAGCAACTTATCAAGACCCTGTTTCAAAATAAAAAATAAAATAAAATAGGACTACGGGTGTAGTTCAAATGTAGAATGCTCCTGGTTCAATCCCCAGTAATACCTCCCACATTGACAAAATACTGATCAAAGGTACTGCTGATCAAAGACAATTTTAAAATACCAAACCAACTTAGGAGCACAAAGCAAAAGGAGCAAATGGGATCATTTTGGATTGGGCCACGCAGTGTCCATGCGAGGTGAGAAGGGAAGAAGCCTGCAGGCGAGGGAGGACTGAGCCAGGAGAAGGCGCTTGCGCTGGCAGTGCAGAAACCAGAGGACATGAATTCAGACATCCTGGTCTCAGCCCCACAGTATGGCATGGTGCTTCTCCATATTCTATTTATTCTGAAAAAAATACTGCAGGTAAATTAGCCCAAGTGGAGAGCCTGGCTATGTTTGCATAGACCTCTCCTCTACCCAGATTTTCAGTTTAAGGCACAGTTTTAATCAATGCCACTGCTGGTTCCGTGAACAGTGCATTGTCCTTATTTTTATATAAACCTTTCTATAGTCATGCATTTCAAGCTTTTTCTTTTTGGAAAACTTTGATGAAAACTCACTTTTCATGGGCCTCTGAAATCACTCCCACATGCTTGTCATTGAAAGAAGAGAGAAGAAAATGGGAAAACAAAAAAGTAAACATCTAAAAGCTCAAATGTATTCGAAAATATAGCAACAGATTGCAAGCAATCCATCTGGGACCGGGACAGAAATGCTGACGCACCCAGTTGTCCACTCACAGGTCCCTGGGGGCCTCTCAGAGCCTCAGGCTTCTGCCACCCACACTCCAGAACTCTACAGTATGCAAAGAGTGAATGGAAACTGAGCCACAGCCAAGAGATGCCCACAGGGGTCACTGTGCTCTTGCCTTCCTATTTTGTTTGGAGTTTGGAGGGTTGACAGAATCAGGTACATGCTGAACCGAGTCCTAGAAATCAGAAATAGCTCCTCCACTGAAACTGTCCAGAAGAGCCTATGAGAGACTTTTCAAGCCATCATCCCCACCCACATGAGCCTTTGCGGCCTGAGGTCCGCGGCCTGGCACAGAACCAGCAGGAGGTCACAACACCCAGTGTGCGTATCAAATGAGCCAGTACTCATCAAAGGAAACACTCACAATTGTACCATGAGCCCAGCAATCATCAGGCAGTTCATTGAGGCAGCATGGCCCATGCTTCTCTATGGACAGGGCTCTGCTGGTCAGCCCATGTCTCCCCAACCAAGACATGGTGATGTGGGGGAAACAGTTGCTTCTGCCTTGCTCCTCTCCATCCTTGTACCCTACCCCAGATCTACCAGCTTGCCTGCTGTGCAAGTGATGATTCTGAAGCCTCTTAAATACAAACAACTATAACTACAGTCTAAATTCCACCACACTATTCTTCTGCCAACCCAGCAAGGGGTCTAATGGCATTTCAAAACACGCCAAGGGTGAAATGCCTCCTTCAAGAGTTCATTCACAGAGTCCATGCACAGTTCTATGAAACCTTTACAGAAGAACGAAAACCAATACTTCACAAGCTATTCTGTGAAATTGAAAGAGATGGAATTCTTCCAAATTCCTTTTATGAAGCCAACATCACACTAATACCAAAGCCTAATAAAGATACCTCAAGAAAAGAGAATTACAGACCAATATCATTAATGAACATAGACACAAAAATTCTAAATAAAATATTAGCCATGCACATTCAAAATCTTATTGAGAAAATCATACATCATGACCAAGTTGGTTTCATCCCAGGAAAGCAAGGCTGGTTCAACATATGCAAAACAATACACGTTATTCACCATATAAATCGAACTAAAAACAAGAATCACATGATCATTTCAATAGATGCGGAAAAAGCATTTGACAAATTCAACACCCATTCATGTTAAGAACTCTACAGAAAATCGGAATAGAAGGAACATACCTCAACATCATTAAGCCAATATATAAGAAACCCAAAGCCAACATCATATTGAATGGGGGAAAATTGCCGGAATTCCCCCTTGAAAACAGGAACAAGACAAGGATGCCCACTATCACCACTCCTTTTCAATATAGTCCTCGAAACTCGTGCCAGAGCAATAAGACAAGAGAAGGATATCAAAGCAATTCAAATAGGAAAAGAAGAATTAAAATTATCTTTATTTGCAGATGATATGGTCCTATATCTAGAAGACTCAGAGAACTCAACCAAAAACCTACTAGAGCTGATTAAAAAATTCAGCAAAGTAGCAGGATACAAGATCAACCTAAAAAAATCAGTAGCTTTATACATGGCAACCATGAGTCCACTGAGAAAGAAATCCAGAAAACAATTCCATTCACAATAACTTCAAAACCAACCAAATACCTAAGAATAAAGTTAACCAAAAAGTAAAAGACCTCTACAGTGAAAACTATAGAACACTGAAGAAAGAAATCAAAGTTCTTAGAAGAAGAAATATCTCCTCTGCTCTTGGATAGGCAGAATAAATATTATCAAAATGGCCATTCTGCCAAAAATGATCTACAGAGTCAATGCAATCCCTATCAAAATGCCAACATCATTTTTAACAGATCTAGAAAAATCAGTCATTAATTTTATATGGAGAAAAAAAGACCCAGAATAGCCAAAGCAATTCTCAGCAATAAGAACCATGCAGGAGGCCTAACAGTTCCTGACTTCAAATTGTACTACTGAGCTATAGTAATAAAATCATCATGGTATTGGCACAAAAACAGACACATAGACCAGTGGAACAGAATAGAAGACACAGAAACAAGTTCATAAACATAATCAATTGATTTCGACAAAGGTGCCAAACACATACGTCAGAGAAAGGACAGTCTTTTCAACAAATGGGTGCTGGGAAAACTGATTATCTACCTGTAGAAAAATGTAACTAAATCCTTACCTCTCACGCTGCACAAGAGTCAACTCAAGATGGATCAAAGACCTGGAAGTTAGACCAGAGTCTGTGAAATTACTAGAGGAGGACATAGGTTCAACACTCCAACATAAAGGCACAGGTAGAAACTTCCTCAACAAGTCCTCCAAAACACAGGAAATTAAAACAAGAATTAATACGTGGGATAGCATTAAACTACAAAGCCTTGGCTCATCAAAGGAAATCATCAAGAGCTGAAAGAGAGAGCCTACGGAATGGGAGAAGATCTTTGCAAACTATCCCTCTGACAGAGGTCTAATATCTAGGATATACAAAGAACTTAAAAGACTTTACACTAAAAAAACAAATAATCCAACCAAGAAGTGGGCAACTGAAATGAATAGACACTTAACGAAAGAGATACAAATGGCCAATAGATACATGAAAAAATGTTCAACATCATTAGCAATCAGAGAGATGCAAATCAAAACTACTCTAAGATTTCATCTAACCTCAATTAGAATGGCAATCATTAAGAAGTCAAACAACAACAAATGTTGGAGAGGATGTGGGGAAATTGGGACTCTTCTATACTATTGGTGGGATTGCAAACTAGTTCAACCACTATGGAGATCAGTGTGGAGATTCCTCAGAAAAC
>PVJS01004312.1:0-69828 GCA_004027185.1 Glis glis
GACCTGATCATGACACACCCAAGATTATGTGATTTTGGGTGTGTAACAGCAGATTAAAGAGAAAGCCCTGCCCTGAATGTAGGCAGTAGAATTCTGATAGGTGCGGACTTAGATAAAAAGGGAGAAGCGACTCGTGTGTGCGACTCGTTCCGAGGAAAGCGCATCTGCTCTCGCCTGAGATCGTCAGCCGCCGGCTCCGTCTTTCTCCGAAGAGCTCGATCTTCTCAGCCTCCTGCTCTTGGAACTGAAACTCCACCATCGTTTCTACGAAGAAGCTTTCTGACCTTTACGTCTTGGACTGGGACTGAATTAGTGGTTGCTCCAATCCTAAGACTCCAGCTCTTAGACCGTTCGACCAGCTACTGGTTCCTCTGACCCTCCACGTGCAGTCAGAACCTGGGTCTACATTGCTGCAAACTGTAAGCCATCTGATAAATCCTTTTTAAAAAATATACTCATTTTGTGTATTCTGTTAATCTAGAGAACCCTGTCCAATACACCCGTGGAGTTGGTGGTATCTCTCAGCCATCTGCATGGAGCTGACCGATGTTCACCTGTACACATATGTGGAGGGGCAGGGTCTATGCTGGAGACAGACTGGCGAGCCTGGGGAGGATGGGATCATAGGCCTCATCTGAGCATGAAGAATGAAAAGAGAAGACAAAAAAAACAAAACGAAAGAAAGAAAAGAAAAGGGAAGACAGAGCTGGTGTCATGGCATAAACCTGTTATCCCTGTACTTGGGAGGCTAAGACAGGAGGATCGCAGGTTTGAGGACAGCCTCAGCAACTTAGTGAGACCATGTTTCAAAATAAAAAAATAAAAAGGGCAGTGGATGTATCTCGGAAATAGAATGCCCCTGGGTTTGATCCCCAGTAGCAAAAAAAAAAAAAAAAAAAAAAAGAGAAGACAGGCCAGAGGGGCCCCTGAGAGTAGTACAGATGGGCCCAAAAGAGCTACCAGGGAGGTGAGCAAGAGTGAATGTAAGGTTGTAGGAAGAGCACTGGGCATGTTCCCAAGAAGCTGGAGGGGAGTGCGTTGGTCAGCTTTTTGTTACTGTGACAAAATACCTGAGAACATTAACTTAAAGGAGGAAAGATTTATTTTGACTTCCAGTTTCAGTCCAAGATTGGCTGGCTCTACTGCTTTCAGGCCTGTGGTGAGGCAGAGCACAAGGCAGAGAGGCGTGGTGGAGCAGGGATGCTCCTCATGGCACCAGGAAGGAGGGAGAGAGGAGGAGGAGGAGAAGGAGGAGGAGGAGGAGGAGGAGGAGGAGGAGGAGGAGGAGGAGGAGGAGGAGGAGGAGGAGGAGGAGGAGGAGGAGGAGGAGGAAGAGGAGGAGGAGGAGGAAGAGGAGGAGGAGGAAGAAGAAGAAGAGGAAGAGGAGGAGAGAGAGAGAGAGAGGGAAAGGGGCTGGGGGTAAGATATCCCCTTCCAGGGCACACTCCCAGTGACCCACTTCCTCCAACGAGGCCCCACAGCTACAGTTTCCACTTCCTCCCAGTAGTCCATTCAATACTGAACCATCAATGGGTTTATCCACGATGAGGTCAGAGCCCTCGTGACCCAGTCACTTCCCAAAAGCCCCACCTCTGGGCATTGCTGCATTTGAGGACCAAGTATTCAACACATGAGCCTTTGCGGGACATTCCAGATCCAAACTGGAAGAGAGAGAGAGACTTTTCAGAAAGAAGTTTGAATAGCACCGAGTGGCACAGAACCATCAAATCAAGCCTGGGAAGTGGGTGCTGTACTGCGGGGTGATGCTCTCGGCTGTTGGGAAGCTCAGCCAGCGCAGGCTCAAGGTTATGATGGGGCTGGACGCGGCATGTGGTCTCTGGAGAAGGAAATGAGGGCTGAGGAGCAGGGACCAGCCAGTGGCAGGGGAGGAGGGAGTTACACAGTGGTGGGAGGTCAACAGGGGAAGAAAATGGAAGGAAAGAGAGGGAAAGAGACAGAAAGATGAGACCTGCAGGCCTGATGTCTGTGAGAGGAGCCCTAGCTGGGCCAGGTCTTTGCCATACTCCCAGAGTATAGAATATGGCTCATGGAGGTATTGTGAGCCCTGCTCGCTGCCCAGCAAGGACAGGCTGAAAATTGTGGGGAAGAGCTCCAATCTGAGCGTCCATGGACAGAGGAGGCCAGAGAGAGAGCAAACAGTGATGCCGTTCTTCCTGGAGCAGTCCCCCTGAGCCAGGCACACAGTACCAAGACCAGACGATGTCCTCTTCACTGCCCAGTGAGGCTGTGCAGGGGCCCCCCATGGCTGTGGTTTTAGTTACCTGCAGTCAACCACGGTCCAAAACTATTCATGGACAATTCCAGAAATAAACAAATGCAAGCTTTAGATAGCTCATGGTTCTGAGTAGCATGATGAAATCTCACGATGGCTCACTCTAGCCCCCCAGATGTGAATCACCCCCTTATCCATTTTCTCTTCTACACCCTATTACTCACTTTGTAGCCACCTCAATTATCAGACTGACTGTTACAATATCACTGTGTCACAGTGCTTGTGTTCAAATAACCCTCATTTTACTTGATCATGTCCCCAAAGTGCAAGAGCACTGATTCTGGCAACTCAGATATACCAAAGAGAAGCTATAAAGGGCATTCTTAAGTGAGAAAGTGGATGTAGGATAAGATTATTTTGTGTGTGTGTGGTACTGGGGATTGAATCCAGGGGCATTCTACCTCTGAGCTACATCCCAGCCCTATTTCATTGTTTGTTTGTTTATTTATTTATTTTTTGGTACTGAGGATTGAACTCAGGGACAATCTACTTCTGAGCTACACCCCAGCCTATTTAATTAAATTTATTTATTTATTTGTGTGTGTGTGTGTGTGTGTGTGTGTGGTACTAGGGATTGAACTCGGGCACTCTACCTCTGAGCTCCATCCCCAGCCCTATATTTTTTTATTTTGGTTTTGAAGCAGGGTCTTGCTAGGTTGACAGAGTCTCACTACTTGCTGAGGCTGTCCTCGAATCTGTAATCCTCTTGTCTCAGCCTTCCAAGTACTGGGATTACAAGCCTATTTTATTTTTATTTTGAAACAGGGTCTTGCTAGGTTAATGAGAGTCTCACTATTTGCTGAGGCTGTCCTTGAACCTGCAATCCTCCTGTCTCAGCCTCCCAAATACTGGGATTACAAGTGTGCTTATTGTTTATTTTGAAACAGGGTCTCACTAAATTGCTGAGGGCTTGCTAAATTGAGTTTAGTATCAAATCAGCCTCCCAAGTACTGGGATTATAGGTGCGCACCACCATACCCAGCTCTACAGTAAGATATTTTGAGAGAGAGAGAGATCACATTCACATAACTTTTTTATTATATTCACATAACTTTTTATTATAATTATCTAATTTTCTTATTATTGTTGTTAATCTCTTACTGTGCTTAATTTATTAATTTTATCAAATATATATTTATATATAAATATATTTATATATTTATATATAAATAAAATCATGTATATGGATATAGTCCTATCCACAGTTTCAGACATCTCTGGGGTTCTCGGAACGCATCCTCCATAGATAAGAGGGCACTGTGGTACCTGTTCCACCAGTAATCACCTGAGATCAGTGAGGTTAAAGAACTGGCCAGAGCTGGTGGAGCTGGGCCTCAGACCACACTGGCACCCTTGATCTTCAAGCTCCACTGTGTGATCAGCTAGAGAAGAAACAGGGGGTGTGATCCACAGAGGGAGGATGAACTTCGCTGATTCTAATGCAGATAGGAAGAGGGCCTGCACAGGAGAGACAGAGTCAGGCTTCAGGTAGAGTCACCCCAAAGCCCAGGCCCCAGGTTAAAAGTAAAGCTGCTTGCTAGCAAGAAGGACCTGCCCAGCATCTCCCAGGAGGGGGCAGCAGCACCGTGTGCAAAGCCGGCTGCCTGCTCTGCTGCCTGCTCACAGACCTCTGGGCTGCAGAGCAGGACTGTGGCTTTCCCGAGAGGGGTGGGTCCCAGAGGAGCTCCATCAGGCTGGGGAAGCCCTGCCTCTGTGCCCTGCGACCATCCCCGCAGACCCACTGCTTCTGCAGCTCCCCCTGGGGCCTCTTGCCCTTGGGAACCACCTTCTAACCCATGCTTCGGTGTCTCTCTGCAGCCCTGGCCAGCCCCTGCCCCTGGCTGAAACAGAGACCCCATATCTTGCTGGGGCCCTTCCCCACAAGGCCTCAGGACTTGGCAGCAGCCTGAGTAGAGGTGGCCCGCAGCGCTGCCAGCAAGGTCCCACTGCAGAGCAGGACAAGTTGGAGCAGCTGGGACAGTGGGGGCCTTCCTCAGGCTGCCTGGGGCCCCTCCCTGGGCTCAGCTGGCTCTGATGTCCCAAGAACTCAGCAGAGTCAGGCTGCACAAATAGAAGTCCTACTGTATATGGGATGGGAAGGGACAATGAGGCCTCCTTATTTTGCTTAGAACGAATCTGGTCTTTCTCTTCTGAGCCTCACCCACTAGTTAGTGGGATGGGAGGATAAATTAAATGTCCAATCCAGTTAAACTTTGAGCTGATATTTTAAACTTTTCAGATAACACCCAGTCTTAGTCGGGCGCATGTGGTGGCGCATGTCTATAATCCCAGTACTTGGGAGACTGAGACAGGAGGATTGCAGGTTCCAGACCTTGTTTCAAAATAAAAAATAAAATAGGGCTGGGAGTGAAGCTTAGAGGTAGAACCCCTGCTGGGCTCAACCCTCGCCCCCCCCCCACACAACAGATAAGCCAGTTTTGGGGGAAGTGCCCAGTGTCTGATAGCCCCTGCTCCCCTCTCCCCCAGAGGCACTGGGCACAGGGATCAAGGGGTCTTCCTCCCCTCATAACATCGAGGCCGTGGGTTCTTTGGTCCCATGAAAGTCCTTAGATGTGTGCCAGATACGGTCTAATGGCCTTTGGGGAAATGTCCATTTGGGACTTGGGGCCTGCTTGACCTCCTGACCTCCAGCACCTCCTACCCTCTCACACCTCCCAGCCTCCCGCTCTTCCAGCCCAGGCAGTGCTCCAAGTGCCAGTCTGGTCTTGGGAACACAGACTGAGCTGGGCGGCTTCACCTCAGTTCTTTGTGTCCTCCTCCGCCAGCTCCGTTGGCTGGGAGATCCACCCCTTACACGTGGTTGGGAGGTCATCCCAGCAAGCCCCGGGTGGATCCACTCCCAACCCAGCATCTGCACCCATGGGCCTGAGGGGTCCAGGAGAGCTGGTGCAGGCCTCCCCAGCTGACCACCGGGAGCTCCTGGTCTGTGATTGCATCTTTAGTTCTACTGGGGAGACCTGTTAATGGGCTCTCCCTTGGATTCCAGAAGGCAGGACAACTCTGCCGATTACCTGGCTGTTCTCAATCTGTCTACTTCCTTCTTTTTCTCAACATTCCCAGGTACAGAAAAAGGGTGGCTTCTCCTTGACTTGGCCACACTCTTCCTCATCCCTGACCCGACAAGTCCTCAGTGGCTGGCTTTGGGATCTTGTTATGAGTATAGGAGGACACTGAGTTCAATGCTGAGACTTCACCTTGGTATTTGAGGGAAGGAGGAAGGAGGATTTGGAAAATCCCTTCTCAGGATAATGGTCTGGCAGGGACTTTCTGTGCTATCCTATTTTGAACGACCAGAGTTGAACATTGCCTGGTTTCTTCGAATCTCTCCTGTAACCAATTTGAGAGTCGGTGCACCTTCCTTCCTTCCTTCCTTCCTTCCTTCCTTCCTTCCTTCCTTCCTTCCTTCCTTCCTCCCTCCCTCCCTCCCTCCCTCCCTCCCTCCCTCCTTCCCTCCCTCTCCTCTTCCTCCTGCTCCTCCTCCTTCTGGCAGCATGTACTGTCATCCCTTCCCCACAGCAGATGGATCTCTAGGGAGCGGCAGGGAGAGTGGGACCAAGAAGAGAAAAGCAGACGAGCGCCTTCACACTGGGTCCCCTTTGCTCTCGCTGGCAGCCACAAACTCACTGTTCTTGACCCCAAATCACTTGGCTTTCCTTTTTCTTTGCTGCTCTGGTAAACTGGCAGGTCACTGTCCCTTTTGTTCACTTCTCCAAAGGGACTTGTCAGCAGCATCACTCCTCCTGCATACCAGGTGACAGCTTGGTGTCGCCCAGTTGCAGATGCTTGTGGTTCCCACGGGCCCTCATTGCTCCGCAGCCTGCCCCAGTCCACCGGCAGCCTCCTGTCCTGTCCTGCAACGTTAGGAAAAGCCCCCCATGGTACCCTTGCCAGAGCTGTGCCCCACCTGAAGCTCCACCATCTAGCCCTTTCCCAGGCTCATCTCAACAGCACCTCCTGTGTGCAGCCTTTCCTGAAGCTATCAAGTCGGATGGGACTTCTGTCTCCTCTGCAGGCCTGTCCCACTTCAGGTCTCTCACGTCCTTCCCTGTATTTAGAGCTATGTGTATATCTCCTCCCTTGGCTGGGATCGCTCGCTCAGCTTTGTCTTCTGTGGGGCTTTGGGTTAAGCTAAGCTGAAGATGATTATTGACAGGAACAGCCCTAGAAGGATTTTCAAAGAAGGCCCAAAGCACGTCAGTTCACATGAATGACTGGATTTCTCTGGCCTCGGTTTCCTCGTTTGTTAAATAATGGAGTTGGTCTTATATCATGTCCATGTCTGACACTGTGTCATTCTCTCCAGGCTCTTCTGTGGTGGGTGTACCTGGGTGTGCATGGGGGCGTGGCTAGGGTGACTGACTGTGGAGGGAAGGTGGAGTGGGATTGGCACAGGCTGTTGGTTAGGACAGACCTGGGTCCGGGACCAGGCTCAGACACTCACCTGAGAGGGGATCTCGGTGATGTGCCACCTACTCTAAGTTAGATGGAGCATGAGAGTTTGTTTCGTCCACTCAGTGCGCACTCACTAAGGACCTCCTTGGTACAGGCGTTGGGTTGGTAGTTGGGGATAGTGAGTTAAATAAGACATGTCTCATCTCTGTAGGAGGCCAGGGTCCCTTAGAGGAAGAGTAGAAGAACTAGGTGGCAAAATGTGTAGGAGCCAGTGGGGGCCAAAGGAGGGAGAGATGGGTGAACAGATTACAGGGACTGTTGGCTGTGGCCCAAGGAAGGGGACCAGGAGGGGTGCTCCTGGGACTTCGGGGCAGAAGGGGAGGAGCAAGCTGTGCCAAGTCTGTAACTGTCATCATGAGACTTCTCTGACCGAGGTCGGTGAGGTCTAGCGATCTTGGATCCCAGTGCATCTCCAGAGAGGTGGTCACAGCTGACATTAAGTCCGCTGGCCTGGCGCCTGCACCTGGGGATTCACTCTCCAACCACAGTCCCTTCTTCGTGGCAGACAAGTCATCTTCAGGGCCCAGGGCAGCCTCCTGAGCCTCTGCTTGTCAGGAGCGAACTCTGCCCCCAGCCAGGCTTCTGGGGAAGAGGAGTTGCTTGATGAGGCAATTATCACCACAAGAAGTCACCCTTCCCCACATTGTCCCCTTGACTGGGTGCAGGGAAGGAATTTTTCTGCACAGAATCCACAGGAGTTTCTGCCAAGGGACAGTCTGAAAAACAGCTCTGGCTGGAGGAGGCTGCTCAAACACCATCCATTTCGACACTTGGCTGGATTAGCAAGCACCTCTTCCCTGGGAGGGCGGGAAGTCTTCCAGCGTTAGCCAAAGGGGGGTTGAGCAAACACGCGTACTGTTTCTTCATAGCTGTCTCTCCCGTTAATGTTGGGTCGGCCAGCCGTGCATTTTTGGAGCGTGACATCGGCTTACACTGAGACTTCATCAGAGAACAATTAGGATGTGTGTGGGGGGAGGCCGAAGGGTCAGGGATGACAGATGGGCCTCCACTTAAGCAGGTTAGAAGTTCAGTGGCTACAGAGGAAGCAGACCCATCTCTGGTTGGGGACGAGGGTCTGGGGAGGAAGGGGCAGAGTGCCTCTGCTTTCTGACGCGTCCTTTGGGATACGGCTCTGCATCTTGGGCAGTTGTTTTAGTTTTCCACGAAGAAGCAACAGCAGCCTGGCTGAATCAAGAAGCCAGAGGCCTGGTGCCATTCTAAAATAGCAGCGCTGCTGAGTTTTCCAGCCGAGGGATTACTTCTTGGTGAGCCAACTAGCTTTGGAACATCATTTGGAAGCAAAACCACATTTTTTTACCCCCCCCCAAATTTTTTTTTAAAGGAAACTTTGCATGCAACAAAGTCAGGGCTTATTTCTCTCTCTCTCTCTCTCTCTCTCTCTCTCTCTCTCTCTCTGTGTTTCTCTCTCTCTCTTCTTTTGGCATTACTGGTGATTAACCCAGGGGCATTCTACCTTTGAGGTATACCCCCAGCCCTAGTTTATTTTTTGAAACAGGGTCTCACTAAGTTTCTGAGGGCCTCAGTAAATTGCTGAGGCTGGCCTCAGACCTATGATCCTCCTGTCTCACCCTCCCAAGTACTGGGATTATAGGTGTGCACCAGGCAAGGCATAACTCTTGAGGGAAAGCAGGTCAGGGAAGCTGCGGGTTCTGTGCTGATGGAGCCCAGCTCTGAGTGCAGGGTGAGTTTCCCTTTGGTAAAGGGTCAACAGGGGTGCCTGAAAGGGATACTCTGTCTTTCAGTAGAGTTGGTCGATAGGTCTACCAACTACCAGGAAAGTGCTGGTAGTTGGTAGAAAAGACCACAGGGTAGAAAGTAGACTCTATGAGCTAGCCTTTGCTACATGCCAAACTCCCTCCAACCCCAGTGGCTGAACACAGCCACCATTCTCCTGCACCTTGGTTTTGTGGGTCAGCAGCTTGGTCTGGGCTCAGCTGGGTGGCTCTTCCACGCATCTCACCTGGGCTCTTTCCTCTGGCTGCTTTCATTCGACAGCTGGAATGGGGTTGGGTAGGCTAAGATGGCCTTCTTTGCTTTTCTAGTGATTGATGCTGGCTGTCAGCTGGGCCATGTGTCTCCAGAGACCTGCTTTGACTTCTCACATGGTGGCCGGGTTCCAAAAGCAGCAAAAGAGAGGGAAATGCTCAGCTCACAATGTTTTTCCAACTCTCCGCTTGTGTTTCATTTGCCGTCCCATTAGTGAGAGCAAGTTGTGCAGCCGCGCTCTGGAGGCGGTGTGGGAGGGGACTGCACAGAGTGTGGATGGCGGGGGAGCTCCGGCTCCACTGGGAGCCATTACTGCAACTGTCTACCCACAAGAAGGAAGTAAATCTGAAATGGAATTGAGCGCTCTAACCTCAGCGAGATGCAAACCATGCGAGTCAGAGTTCTTATGAGCTCAACCCGAGGGAAGAAAGACCAGAGAATCATCTCGCTGAGGTTTTGGAACGAGCCTACTGCTTCCTGGGGATGTTGAGGTCAGGAGACACTTGGATTAGTAAGAATAGAATAACTCAAGTGGATGATCATGTTGAGCATCTCATAAAATTTGGAACAGCATTCTCTTCTTCCCTGTGTATATATCTATGTATAAATCTCCAGATATATTTGCTCTGAGATTTCTCAGTCTTTCAGTTCTCCCGTCTATGGAGAAGATGGTGGTGTAGTCATAGAGTCTAAACAGAAAAACAGATACCACTTCCACTTTTTCTAATAGAGGGAATTGGTTAGACTTGTGAGGGAGAAACAGAAGGCCAAATAGGGGTCATGAGACAACTCAGGGATAAGCAATGGTAGGCCTGGTCACTGCTACTCCAAGCCTGGAGAGGCAGAGAAGACTTCAACATATAGAGCTCAGGGACCGGGGTGACATGGTACAAACTAGAGCCCAAATGGACCTGCCTGGTGGGAAGTGGAGCCATGGAGAAGAGAGAGCCACTGCTGTGGAAGGTACCCAAGACAGGGAACGAATGCAGATGCCTGGCTCATCTCTTCCTCCTGACCCCCATTTGCCAGTGCCTTTCAGTGGCTGAAGCTGCCTAGAAACTCACTGCTATAGGAACCTCAGGAATACAGCCCACAAGAGCGGCCCCTGTGACACAGTTCCTGGGCAGAGTGAGAAATGGACGCAAGAGCAGAGAGGTCCAGAACCAGCATATGGAGCACATTCTTGGTAAGAACCGCAACACTCCAACTTGATATAGCAAACTCCTTGTGCCCCTCAAAGTCCCGTCGGTAGTTTTCTGTGCATCCCCAGGGGTACTTCTCATGAGCCCTCCTCATTAGTACCCAAAAGCCACCAAGGAGGGAAGCCTCCTTTCCTGTGAATGCTCTGCCCAGGCAGCTGGCTTCTGCCACCCAGGGGCTGAAAACACTAGTTGTGCTGATGTGGCATTGAACACCGGCATGGGACAGAGCCTCCCAGTCCTCTCAGAGGTGGAGGGACACCTTTTCCACTCTGCAGCTCTCTTTATCACACAACCCTTCATAAAATAATGCATTTCATTTTTCCTGCAGTCCCTATTTTAACACTCAACTTGGAGACCAAATCAGGGGAAAAGGTTCAAGGCTGCCTCCTGCTTTGCCCATCTAGGTGAATCTGAACACACCATTCCCCTTCCTCCAGGGTGCCCTCCCTCAACCCCACTGCTGGAGTTCACCCTCCCTTTCCCAGACACATGGAGGAATTCCAGATGGGTTCAAGCTGGGGCCGCACACGAACACACACATACACACACACTCACACACACACACACACACACACATGCACACACACACACATGCACACACACTCACACACATACATGCACACACACACATGCAAGGATGTGCTCACACCATTACTACCACATCTCTGCACAAAGGTATAAGAAACAGTTAAAATGGTAACTGACTAAGCACCTCCAATATACCACATACTTTATGCTTGATTTCTTAACTCCGGATGACAACCTTACAAGGAGCCTTATTCTCATTTACAGGTGAGAAAACTGAGGTGCACAGAGGTTTTGTGGCTGGCCCCATCATACACTGCAAATAAACAACAAGATCAAGATGTCAAGTCAGGTCTACTGTATCACTCCAAAGTCGGTATCCTTTCCCTATCAGGCTGCCTCTCAGTCTATATGAATGACATTTTATTCTTGTCTTGGCACTATTTCTTATTTTCCTAGAAAGACTTAACAGGCAGTTATTTCTAAGGCTTTTAGTACCTTTGAGAATCAAAGAGTGCCATCTCCTGGTGAGTGGCCCCAGATTTGAGTTTAGGGACTACCTAAAAATCATCATGACCAATGTGTGATTGTGTGTTCCCGTGTTGCTTCCCAAGGACTGCTGTTGTTTTAAGACAAGGATACTGGAGGATAGTCCCTGGAGATATCCTAGCTGGGGGATCTGGAGGCAATTTAGCATTGATGTTGAGAACACAAACTTTGGCACTGGGTACAGACTCGGGAAAGGAATTTTCCATGTGTATACAAAGCTGCATTGTAGCTGGGAGTGCGGGTCATGCCAGCACAAGATTCAGAGCTAAGCTGGGTCAACCCTGTAGAATCTCAACAACTGTATGGATTTGGGGAAGGAGAGAGGTCAGGCATTATATTGCGTGGTCCTCCAGTTCGAGGCAAGGCCTCCCTTACCTGAAGTGCAGGTCTGAGCAACATGGCTGTTGGGAATGAGGACTACTGTTTCCAAAGAAGGAGTGTCCTCCTGGCTCTCCCTGTGGTTGTCCTTCAAGTCCAATGTGGCTTCTGCCCGTGCTCTCAGATAACCAGGTCTGCCCCCGAGGGCTGGGACCTCACCAGCGAATGCATGCCAAATAAACGAAGAAGTCAACCGCATCTATCTAAAAAAATCTGTGATAAATTTCACCCACATGGACTTTCTTTCCATGACTGTGCTCGTATGGTGCAAGTCTACAAATGTCAGTCTTCTCATTTTCAAAATATTTTTATAATGTCAAGAAGACAATGCTACAGAATGTTTAAAAATTAAAAGAGAAAAGAGTAACAATAATCGCTGCATTTGAAGCAACTGCGACCACCCTGCATGCTTACCTTTGATCTTTGCTCATGCGCTTGCATAAGTTTACCATTTGCATCTCTATGTCTGTGCCACTTTCTGACTTCTGTGTGGTTTGTTGTTGTTCTGTTTGGCTTTTTGGTACTGGGAATAGAACTCAGGGGCATTTTACCTCCGAGCTACACCCCCAGCCCGTTTTATTTTTTATCTTGAAATAGGATCCCACTAAATCACCTAGAGACTCACTAAGATGCTGAGGCTGGCCTTGAACCTGTGATCCTCCTGTCTCAGCCTCCCAAGTACTGAGATTACAGGTGTGTGCCACCATGCCCGGCTTCTATGTTCTTTTCAGCCACAGAATATTAGCATGTGTGTGTGTGTGTGTGTGTGTGTGTGTGTGTGTGAGTGTGTGTGTGTTACCAGGGATTGAACCCAGGGGCATTCTACCTCCAAGCTACACCCGCAGCCCTATTTTTTATTCTTTATTTTGAAACAAGGTCTCACTAAGTTACAGAGGGCCTCACTAAGTAGCTGAGGCTGACCATGAACCTGTGATCCTCCTGTCTCAGCCTCCCATGTACTGGGATTATAAGTGTGCACCACCATGCCCAGCAGCCACAAAATATTATGCCATAAGTATCTCTGTGCTGCTACCTAATTCAGATGACGATTTTGCATCCCCAATGTGCAAACTCAGGGCTTCACAAATTCAACTCCTGCATCGCCGATGTTCCTCCTCCACCATCTCTCATGTGTCTGAACACACAGGAGTTTCTTCTGTCTTTAAACAGAACCCTCTCTTTCCAAACATCTCCTGCTTCTCGTCATGGATAGCTTCTCTCAAGTGTTCGCCATCACCCCTTCTCCTCCTCTTCCTCTCGGACCCGCTCGTCTTGGGCTCTTGTCCCCACCACTGCAGAGTGCTCCTGTCCAGGTCCCCAGTGGCCTCAGTGATGGTAAACCCAATGGCCAGGTTTCAGATGTCACCTCGCTGGACTTATCAGTAGCATTTAACATCCTGTTCACTCCCTCCCTCCTCCTGAAACCCTTTCTTTTGAATTCCAACGGAACTCACCTGGTTTGTTCTCATAACCCTGACTGCTCCCTCTCAGTCTCTTCAGATTCCAAATGTTGGCATGGCGTCCATAGAGCTCATCTTTCCTTTGTCCATGCTCACTGCCTTGAGATCTCCTCCACACTTCTGCTCTCTGTGTGCCCCAAAGACCCCCAGCTCTATATCTGCAGCCTGGACCTTTCTCTGCACC
Source organism: Glis glis (assembly GCA_004027185.1). Lineage (NCBI taxonomy): Eukaryota > Metazoa > Chordata > Mammalia > Rodentia > Gliridae > Glis > Glis glis. The sequence continues at coordinate 13,072 of PVJS01004312.1, forward strand.
GCAGGCTCTCATGCCAAGTGCCCACTCAGTGTGACCACTGGGACGCCAACAGTCATCATAAACCTTAATGTGTCCCCAAATGGAACTCCCAACCCTCATCTCTACTCTTCTCCGAGTCTTTTCCAGCTCGGTACACAGAAATTCTATCCTTCCAGTTGCTCAGATGAACGCTCTCGGTATATTCTTTGATTCTTCTCATTCTTTCTCACCAGATAGCCAATCTGTCAACAATCCCAATGGCTCTAGCTAAAAAACCAGGTAAAATCCAATCCTCTCTCCTCCCTACACTGGTCAAAGCCACCTTCCTATCATACCCGAGTGGCTTCCAGAGCATCTTCACTTCTAGCTTTGACCCCTAGAGTTTGTAATCAATGCAGCAGCCAGAGTGAGCTCCTATTCGCCTAAGTCATGGCATGTCATTCCCCTGCACGAAACGCTCCAACAGCATACGACTGCACAGAGGTGAAAGCCAATGTCCCCACCACGGCCTGCAGGGCCCTCCACCTCAAACACCCGCGTCTAACTCCTCCTCTCCAGCTCTCCCCCTAGCTTATTCCACTACACTTAACCTGGCCTCTTTAGTTCCTCAAATGATTTGCTTCTACCACAGGACCTTTGAACTTGCTGTGGTCTCCGTTTGAAATGCTCTTTCCAGAGATATCTGTCTTTTCAACTCTTTTGGGTAATTTTTTTTCAAATGGGAAAAGATTCTTAGTGAAAATTGCAATTAATTCCCTATACTTTATTCCCCTGGCTTCCTTAGGCTTTTCCATAAGAGCTACTACATGATTTCTTATTGTATTGTGGGCCTCTCCCCACTAGACTACGAGACCCCTGAGGACAGAGGCCCACCGCTTTGCACCATGTGCCTAGACACTGTCTGACATATAATGTTTGTTGAATGACTTGATCGGGGATGCAGCATCTGAGTTGAAAGTGTCTTGCCCATGAGACCTGAGGAGGCAGAGCGTGAGGATGAAGGGCGTGGGCTGCCTCTGTGTCTCCATCTGTCACACACTGCACAGGGCACGCTGTGAGCTACAGGAGGGTGAAGACTGCATTAACATCCCTGAATTCTTTCCACCCAGCACAGGAGTTACTTAATAAATATTTAAGTTCATTAACAAGCAAGGACAGGCCAGGCGTGGTGGCGCACACTAGTGATCCCGGTACTTGGGAGGATCGCAGCTTCACAGCCAGCCTCAGCTACTTAGTGAGGACTCCGCAACTTAGTGAGACCCTGTTTCAAACTAAAGAATAAAAAATAGGGCTGGGGGTGTAGCTCGGAGGTAGAATGCCCCTGGGTTCAACTCCTAGTACCTCAAAAAAAAAAAAAAAAAGCAAGGACAGGGCTCTGAAAGCAGCCGGGCAGCCCTCCCGGCCAGCTTATCTCCCTCGTGGTTTTGCCCTGGGCCAGCTGCGTACTAAATTTACTCACTTATTTGCTCAGTCCATAAATGCAGCTTCGCAAATCATGTGATTGCTGTTATGATTATAAACAGTGCTTCTCAAAAAGAAAACAGAAAGGACCATTTCTCTATTGCTTTCCCTAAAAGCATTTCTGTTCCAAATAGCAACGTCAATGCCCCCGTCCAATCTGCACAAATACCAAATGCGCCGTCTGGCCAGACGCAGGGCATTTTTAGCTCACCATCCCCTCTCCAGAATTTTGGAGAACATTTCCCTGAAGAAAGCCTTCCTCACCCCTTAAGGGCATGGGCGTTTGCTCAGTACCCCCAGCAGATGCGTGGTCACACACTGAAGGGGACACATGGCCAAAGTCTGCACATGTGCAAGTGGCCAACAAGCAGACAGTGGAAACCCGGAGAGGCGAGAGGTAGCGCCAGCCCAGCTGCTCGCAGAAGGCTCGCTCCTTCTCTGCTTCTTCGCGCTTCCTCACTGCTGCGATAATCATCCACTTCGTGTTCCAGTCCCTGTCGTAAACATCAGACAGCAGGGGACAGACAGAGACGCTTCCCTGACCCCGAAGGAGTGGCGTCGCCCTTCACGGGCACTGACACCTTCAGTTGTTGACACCCGAGGGTGACTCGGTGTGCTACTTCGTGGAAGCTCAGTGGGAGTAGATATTTTCACCGACACATCTATGCAGATTGAGAGCCATTGACTCCGCTGCTGAAGCATCTGTTTTGAAGAAGAATCAATGTCCAGGGAAAGTGAACCTGAGGTCTTCAACCAGCTGTGCTTTTGGTCTGTGGCCACTCGGTTCTTTGGGGTTTATTCCTTGTCCTATTTTGCACAGACAACGTGCAGCAGCCGTGATTGTGTATGGATACAGGACCAACCTGGGGGATCTCAGAGGTCCTCAGCCAGGGGTGATTTTGTCCCCACTCCACCCCTGAGAATACTTAGCAATGTCTGAAGACACTTTTAGTTGTAATGATTGGAGAGGGTGGTGTTACTGGAATCTACTGGGAAGAGGCCAGAGACTCTGATAACACCCCTACACAGCATTGGACAGACCCCAGGACGAAGGATGCTTTGGCCCACGAGGTCAATAAATGCAGAGGGTGAGGAGCCCTGGGCCAAATGAAAGAAGCAGATTCCAAAGGCAACACACTCTATAGGTCCATTTACATGTCATTCTAGAAAGGCAAAACTAGTCAGCTGTCCATATCCATGGGCTCTGCATCTGCCAATTCAACCAATAACAGATGGAAAATATTTTGCAAAACAATTGCTTCTGTATTGAACATGTACAGACTGTTTTCTTCTCATTATTCCCCAAACAATACAATAATGGTTTACATAGCATTTATATTCTATCAGGCATTATAAGTAATCTACAAAGCCAGGCATGGTGGCGCACGCTTGTAATCGCAGTACTTGGGAGGCTGAGACAGGAGGATCACAGGTTTGCCGCCAGCCTCAGCTACTTAGTGAGGCCTCCGCAACTTAGTGAGACCCTGTTTCAAAATAAAGAATAAAAAATAGGACTGGGGGTGTAGTTCAGAGGTAGAATACCCCTGGGTTCAATCCCCAGCTCCAGAAAAAGAAATATATAAGTAATCTACAAATGATGTAAAGTATGTGGGAGGGCATACATTGGTTATATGCAAATACCACACCATTTTGTAAAGCCCAGCCTCTATGGGGACTCAGGAATATTATTAATCAGTGTTGACTTTGACTTTCTCTATTGGCTCCAGCAGAGATTTTATTGGCTCAATACAGAGATTTGACCCTAGAAGCACTTTCTGGCAGCCTCAGGGCCCCTTGTCCTTGCTATCACTGAGGAGGTGGCTCATCGTGGCCAAACACTCTGAAATGCAACCCCTTTGAAGCTCTTGCTCATCTACCTACATAGCCCTGGCGGTGGACTTCCATTTACACCTGCGAGTGGGCAGACTCAGACCAGAGGAATTAGTGAGTTGGAATGAGCTGTCACCTTCAGAATCAAAAAGCGTTTTCTAGACCTTTCTAAGAACCACTCAGCTACAGACAAATAATTGAATAGTTATAGGAGAGCCATGTGAAACTTAAAGGGCAGGCCGTAGCTCCCCATCCACTCTCTTTTCTCCCTTTTTCTTGGCTCTGCTCTCTTCCTGCCAACTCTATCTTTCCCTCCCAAATTCCTACTGTGTGCCTTTGGTGTGTTCCTTCCCTGACATCCTGACTCTCAGGAAGGAGAAAGCATCTCTCAGCCGTCTTGTATGATGATGCGTCCAACACCTCACAGTGCATGGCGCTCATCTGTTTATCCATCTGTTTATTAACTTAACCTCGGTCCTCCATGCTGTGGGAATCCAGGTATCTGCTCACATTGAAATCAGGCAACAGGAATTGCATGCTCCTCTCTTAGCCAGGACTCATTTGCACACACGTGTGCACATATACACACTTTGGAAGAAAGTTTAGCCGCTTCCTAGTAAGGTTCAAGTGGCATGGTCCATCCCTGTTTGCATTCAGAGTGCGTCAAGGAGACGTGAGTGGACTCCTGGAATAATTAGACCACGTGGAGCACATATTTAAAAAGAGGCTTCATTAACACCAAAGAGGGGCTCAATTCCCAAAGCACACCTGGGCATGGCTCACTACACTCAAGCATAATGTGCAATGTGCAAGTGTAACTCTCGAAGCACACACGGGCATGATTCAACACCCCGGGTATCATGGGCAACACCCAGGTGAGGGGCGGGCACAAGCTGCAACACTCAGGTATGATAGGCAACGTACAGGCGCAGTGCCTGCTGTCCAGCCGTAACCAGGATACTGCTGACAACCAACACAAGCACCTAGCAACCTGAAGATCGTAATCGTGGGCACCTGAGACTGAACACCCGCAGCTTCATCCTCCACAGAGCCTTGCCACCTAGCTGGGCTGACCACCTGTAACTAATGAGGCCAAGGAGGTTAGTGCTGACTTAGCCGGAGACCTTTGGGGCAGGTAGCAGCTGGAAAATGCCTCACTTTTGGTTCTGGTTGAGACCACCCACCCATCTCCTCTTGGTGTGGTAAGCTCTTGCTGGTTAAGGTGAGCCTCAAGACCTGGAAAGGTCTAGAAACTGACCCAGACCTGAGACCCCCACCCAGCCAACCGAGCTCCATCGTAAATGGACCGCCCAACCTGCCTTTCCAGATTGCACCAATCCCTATCTCCTTCCTCTCTCCCTCTCTCTCTCTCTCTTTCTCTCTCTCTCTCTGTCCCTAAAATATATAAAATAGTTCGTGTGAAGTTTGCATGGAATGTTAACCGATAAAGAACCTGTCTCAGTCACGATTGTAATAAATGTTCTTAAAACGACAGAGACTGTTTTCTTTGTTTCTAGGCTCAAGGTCAGCTCAGAACATTGACTCACCCCCATGTCATATTAACCTCTAAAACACTGGGACCAGCCCAGAGCCACCCTTTAGCTAGCAAAGAGCACCGAGGAGCTCTTCCCTGGAACCTCTCCCATCCCCTCTGCAGCCCCTGGAGCTTTCTGCTTCCTCTTCCTGCTCTTCCCACCCCAGTCCCCACACTGCCCATCCCTAGGTGTTATCACTATTTACCCCACTGGTATAACCGCTGGATGGGGATCAGCAGGAACTTGAAGTACTGCAGATTGAGGAGGAGGAATAAAATATTGAGATAGAAGTCTGTTTTGAAATTGGACTGTCTTGAAAAACACTCTGGTGATGTTTCCAGGTGTAGAGATAAACTGGACATCAGTGCTTCAGGACCTGAGCCTATGCAGCATCGAATGTCTGCTTGAGTTATGATACCACATCGCCCTGTCCCCTAGCCTCCAAAGCCACCACCACAGAAAGTGGGAGGAGGAGCAAGAGGGGAGGAAAAGCCCATCCTCTCCACGAGGAAGACGGAGTGAGGAAGACTGGATTGAGATGAGGAGACCACCTAGGAGGTGGCTGCAAGGTCAGTGAGGCCCTGGGTTAAGGCAGCGGCTTTCCACTACAGGCCTGTATAGCTGGTTAGATGAGAAAAACTAGAGGAGGCCTTGGGAAAAGATAATGACCAGTTTGGACTATGATTTGGGCTGGTGGCATCCACTCTTACCTGTTTTCTACCGGGGCATGTACATTTGTTCTTCCCCCTGCAGTCTGTCTTCCCATTGTATTCTGAGTGGTCACCTTGAAGGAAAAACTAATCAGATCTACCAGGAGCTTCCTAATCCTCTTAGCTGTTCTCCAAATTTCCCCATGTGACCTGTGGTGTGCCGTTCTCCTGGCCACCCTTCAGTCTCTTTGCTTATGGTCAACTGTTCCTGATGGACAGCAAGCAATACAAGGGCAGGAAGTATGTCTCTACTGTTCTTGACTTCCTTTGCAAAGCCCAGCACATAGTTGGTGCTAGAGAGAGAGTGGAGGAGAGAGGGAAGAATGAATAACATTCAACTGGAGAGCCTAGCAGATAATTTGAGCTATGCATTTGGGGCCATTAGCATAAAGAAGGCAGAAGAAGGCAAAAATGGAAGTCAATGAGTTTGCATAGAGTGAGAAGAGATGAGACCTTGGGGGACAATGACATGTCAGGTGGCCGCACAAGTGAGGAGTCAAAAGCAACCCTAAAGGCTGAGGAGGAGTGGCTGGAGATATCAGCAGACAGCTAGCTGGCAGCATAAGGTAAAGGAAGATGTGTAAATGCTCCCTAGTGATGCAGAGAGAGAAGGACAGAAAAGAGACTGAGTGTGCAATTCATACGGGGATAGGGGAACAAGTTAAATGACACCAAGGGAACATGGTCAAAGCACTGCAGAGCATAGGACACTCTACAAGACAATCAGGATGGTCTCTTGAAAAAAAATTGATGTTATTTTTTTATAAAAGAAGGTAAAAATATTGAATTGCAAAATTACTTTTGTTTGAATGCTGGTTCATAAAAAAAAGCAAAAAAAAAAAAAAACAACCCCCAGAAAAAAATATCTGGGCACAGTTGCTTACACCTGCAATCCCAGTACTTGGGAGGCTGGAATAGGAGGATCACAGGTTCAAGGCCAGCAGCGCCTCGTAACTTAGCAAGACCCTGTTTCAAAATAAAAAATAAAACAAAATAGGCCTGGGAGCTGGGCATGGTGGCATACACCTGTAATCCCAGTACTTGGGAGGCTGAGACAGGAGGATCACAGGTTTGAAGTCAGCCTCAGCAACTTAGCGAGGCTCTCAGCAAGACCCTGTTTCCAAATAAAAAATAAAATAGGACTGGTGGTGTAGCTTGGAGGTAGAACACCCTGAGTTCAATCCCTAGCACACCACTACCTCGCCCCCTTCAACAAAAAGAGAAAAAAAAAATAGGCCCGGGAGTATAGCTCAGAAGTAAAGTGCCCCTGGGTTCAATCTCCAGTACCAAAAAATAAAAAAAAACAAACTTCTAAATTTAGCTGTGTGGATATCTGGGGGGGGGGGACCTTACAAGGAGAGGCATCAGTAGCTGCAGATATTCCAAAGGGCCTTTCAAGGAACAACAAACAAGAGGCGGAAGTGGCCAGAGGAGGATGGACAAGTTGGGGAGGGTAGAATGTGCAGGGCCCTGGATGTCATTGCAAGGTCTTTGAACTCAACTATTTTCAGCCGGCTAAGTCTGGAATTGCTATTCAGCATGCAAGTGGAGTGGCTGAACGTGCAGTTGAATTTGCAAGTCCGAGTGAAGTTCAGGGGAGAAGTTAGGGAAGGGCATACGAGTTTTGGAGTCTTCACCATATGAGATGATTTCAAAGCCATAGACTGGACGGGATCACGGAGGGGATGAGTATAAAGAAAAGGGAAGGGCCCAGGATGAGTGCGACAGCATGCAGAAGCAAGAGCTCAGGAGGAAAGGAGGGTGCAGCCCCGGTGCTTGAGAAAGATGAGCCAGGTTGAGGAAGAGAACCCCCAGAGAGTAGCACCCCGGAAGCCAGGGGAGGACAGTGTCTCTGGGAGGAGATGGTCCTCTGGGTGGGTTGAGGATGAGGCCCTGGACCTGGATTTCCCCACTTTGATCATGGCGGTGCAGTTTGGTGGACTGAGGTTGGCAGAGGCCAGATGAGATGGGCGTTGGAAGTTAGGAAGGAGCAACTGGAAAGAGTGAGTACCGGGAGCGGAGATGGGGTCACGGCCAAGGGGAAAGTGGGGTCAAGAGAAGTTTTTGGCCTTTTGAATGGTTTCTCTTTTTGCTTTAAGATTGGAGAAAAGATACCCAGTCCATATGTGGATGGGCCTGAGGGAATGAACAAAGGACGTGGGGAGTGAGTAGCCCAGCACCACACAGGGTCAGGAGAGGGGTCTCTGCCACGTGGGCGAGGTCTGAGCAGTTTTATAAAATGAAGAGGACTCCCGGGTGGTGGGTGATATTAACAACAGGACTGGAGTGCTGGTCCCCAGCTGGCCTCCCTGCCTCAAGGGACCCTCTGTGTCCTACCCACCCTGTGGATACCAGAATCCCATCAGCTGCTCTGCCTGGAGCCCAATTAGGGCAAAGATACAAATTTGCCGGCCACGGCCCCACAAAGTCTGGCCTCAAGGCCTCAGCCCATTTGGAAAACGTTTTAATTTCATTTGTATGTTTTTTCAATTTGATTATTAAGTGCCGTTTACACATGGACAGGGGGAAGGCCTGTTTTCATTCACCGATTCCCCGTTCCTCCCTGGCCTGCGTGCCTCCCTGGTGAGTAATGGGGAGGCTGCTTTTCTGGAACACAAGGGAAAACTTCCAGCAAATTGCAAAAGCATGTTCCTTCCTTGAAAAATCCTTTCACACTTGTTTTTTACTCCATTTGTAAAGTTCATGAAAAGCCTCCATAAATGTACTTTAAAAGGCCTTAACTTTCATTGTTCTCCACATGGAACTTTCTTTTTCTCTCTTCAGGGGGTCTGTAATTTAAAGGGCTAATAAACAAAACATAAAGCTAGGGTGTGCGTGTTTGGGGGTGATGAAGGGAACGAAGCCGACTTTAGAAATGTCAGAGGATGGCAGGTTGGAGGTGCCAGGGAGGTGGAAATTTCCATGTGCACTTTCAGAAGACGGCAGCCTGCCTGCTCCCCCCAGCCCTCAGACTTATTTCTGAAGTTATTACCATTTCACACAGGGCTGGGGCAGCTGGGCGGACAGAAAGAGCAAACTAATAATGGCTCAGGAGGAGTGGCAAATCCTTTTAGATACATTTCAGTGATGGGGAAAAGGTATTGCTGAGAATTCACTAAGATAGTTCTTTCCTGAAGCCCAGAGCAGGGTGTCCTCTGGGCAGAGAAATACAGAGTTCTGAAGGGGGATCAAGGCCATACAAGAAGTTCCTTCTGCAGGGAGAGACTCTCTCTCCTTTGGGTCAGTGTCAGACAAGGCGCCTTTCTGAATATGTGCAGCAGGGCAGGAGCAGAGAAGTCGGGGATTCTACCGACCTTCAGGGATTACCTTGTGCAGTTCATGGGATGACCAGAGGAGGTGCTGTGCAGCTCTGCAGGCAGTGCTCAGAAACTGGGTCTCATGCATCAGCTGTTTCTTGATTTAATCCCTATCATTGTAAACTACCTGTCTGAGTCCATCTAGAGCTGCCTATCTAGTGTATCTGGCCCTCTTTGCTCTGCCATTGGCAAAGTAGCAACGGTGGCTGTGCCAGTCACCTCTTCATTGCTGTGACAAATACTTGAGAAAGACAACTTAAGGAGGAAAGATTTATTTTAGCTCATGGTTTCAGGAGTCCAGTCCCTAGTCGGCGGGCTCCACTGCTTTGGGTCAGAGATGAGGCAAAAGATCATGGCATAAGGGCATGGCGGAAGAAAGCTGTTCAACTCGTAGCAACGAGGAACCAAAGAGAGAGATACAGAGAGGCCAGGGATAAGAAATACTCCACAACATGCCCCCAGTTTCCTACTTCCTACCACTAGGTCCTTCCTCCCACAGTTTCCACTGCCGCCCAGTACTCCATTCCGCTTTCAATGGGTTTCATTCCACTGATGTGGCCCGAGCTATCATGATTCAATCACTCTCTCAAAGCTCCAACTCTGAACATTGCTGAGTCTTTGGGGGACCCTTTATGTCCAAACCCTAACAATGGCCTTCCCCTCTCTGCTACCATTCTCTCTCACAGCTCCTGCCTCCCTCCTGGATTTTCTAACCCCCCCACCCCCGTCTTCTTTCTCAACTACCAAAAAGAACTCCCAAGGAGATACTGAGAAGAGGCAAGAAACTATTTTTTTTTTTTTTTGGCGGCACCGGGGATTGAACCCAGGGGCGTTCTACCTCCACGCTACACCCCCGGCCCTATTTTTTATACTTTATTTTGAAACCAGGTCTCACGAAGTTGCGGAGGGCCTCACTAAGGAGAGAGAGAGAGAAAGAGAGAGAGACAGGGAGAGAGAGAGCGAGAGAGCTGAGGCTGGCCGCGAACCCGGATCCTCTGGTCTCCGCCTCACAAAGTACTGGGATTACAAGCGTGCGCCACCACGCCCGGCTAAGAAACTATGTTTTGACAAAGGTCAGAGTTAGGGAAATAGGACTATTTGCTGGAGGATTGAGGACATGGAAGATGGGCGAGAAAGGGGGAAGAATGGAATGCCTTCTCTAGTCCTTGAAATCCTGGGATAGTCTATGGTACTGAAGTCCACCATGACTCCTTAATCCAATACTGGGCTCCAGGAGGACAGTGACCCAGCCCTGGGTTCTGGGATGTCCCCACAAGGCCAGCGCTCAATTACTCAGTGTTATGGTTTCGATATAGAATGTACCCTGAAGAGCTCATATATTAATGCCCAGAGGTGTCATCATTGAATTAGAAGGGTTCTAATCTTATCAGTGGAAGAATCCATTATAATAGATTTACTGGGTGGTAACCTAGGCAAGTGGGGTGTGGCTGGAGGTGGTGGGTCACTGGGAGTGTGGCCTTAGGGACTATGCATGTGTCCATGAACCCCCTCATGAGCTCTCTCTTGCTTCCAGCCTCTGTGATGTGAGAGCAGAGTTCTTGAGCTCTTTCTCTCTCTCTCTCCCCTCCCTTACCATGTCCTGAACTCTGCAGACTTAACCCGGCCTAACATGGACTGAACCCCTGAAATCTCCAGAACTGTGAGCAAATAAATATTTCTTCTTCTAAGTCATGGTCATCAGGTGTTTTTGGTCACAGCAATGAGAATGTTGACTGAAATACCCAGCAAAGACCAGATACGTGACAGGCAGATTTTTAAGTCTCCCTGAGCCCCAGCACCTTGTCTGCTGCAGAAGGAGAACCAGAGTCCCCCTTCCCCTCCCTCAGGAACTGAGCTGGACCAAAGGGCCCCTTCCTGCCACTGCGGAAGTGGCCCCACACACCCTCCTGCCCTGCCTGGCCTGGTGCCTCTTCCTCCCCCCAGCTGGCTCCCCACTTCCTCTCTGTTCTGCCTTCTCCACACCCCATCATTCTTTCTCTTCCTCTTTCTGTGCCTCTGATCTTTGGATTCCCCTGTCCTTTCTACTCCCTTGGCAGAAGGCCAGGGTGTCGTCAGGAGTCAGCCTGGGTGGCCTCAAGCTCAGGATTGGTTTAATGCTCAGCTGTGGCTTCTCCAAAGGCCCCTCACCACACCCAGGGCTTTCCCCCAGCAACACCTGAATGGATACTCAGGAGCGGGTGAGACAATAACTGTGTCTCTCTTTGTGCCAGCCCCAAGTCCAACCCCAGCCAAGGCAGTTTGCTTCTTCTACCTCCTGATCTTCTATCTTGATATTCATTTTGCAAATGGAGAAACCGAGGCTCAGAGAGATGAATTTCCATGCTCCCGAGAGCTTTGCTGCCAAAATTGTGCCCAACAAAGGGGCACAATTGTCCTTGCGCTGTTCCATTTCAATTGTATCGAATCCCATCTTCTCAGAGAAGGTCTGGTCGACTTGATTGCACAAGGATTATTAACCTCAGATCTCCGACCTGCCCACCTTCTGCATCCCCTCTCCAAGACACCAGCCTGTTCCTGCTCCCACTGCCCTGTTCCCCACCCTGATTTAGCCTAAGCTTGGCACTAGCTCTGAGTTTTTCCATATCCCAAGCTCCACCAAAACCCACTGAGAGTGAGCAAGCCTGTTTTCATTTTGACACAGCTCCCAGCTCCTCAAGTTCTCTCCTCAGCCACTTGAACACATGTGACATTTGCATGCGCTTGCAAAGGAACGGTTTCAGCTTTGCAAAACCCAAACCGACATCCCCTTTATAGTGAAGCTGCTCCCCCATTAACTTGAAGGTATGGGGAACCTAATAAAGAAGTTTTATGAAATCTCAAGAAGATTATCACTTTCAAATGCCCATGCAGAGGCCTGAGCCCGATCTCTGTGATTATTCTTCTGAACTGACTGGCTGTTTGCAAGGAGATGAGCGAAAGCAGAGTTGGTGCAAGCAGCCCAGTAGGCTCTTTGCAGGGCACACTGGTTTTCACACATGCTGGTGGCTGTTTCATATCTGGGCTGATGAGCTCGATGGAGCAATTGCCACACAGCCAGTGAACGCTGCACAACATGGTTAGGAGGGGGTGTTTATGGGGCTCGCGGCTAATGATTCCCATTTATGGAACATGTGCACAGCAGCTGAGTAGGGCTGGCTAAGACAGGACATCAACAGGATCCAGGTTAGCAGCCCGGTGCACGTGCACGCTTTCCCGGGCAGCTGCCGTGACTGTTCTGGTACCAAGTTCTGGGGAAATCCGAGGCTCCCCAGAATTCAGGCCTTCCAGTGCTAACAATGTCCTATCAAGGATGACAGCTGGGGAGGCTGTTGGCCAGACAGATAGAACAAGGCTGATCATAAAAGTGATTGCTATTATAAGAATAAAAGCTAACATTTATTGGTCACTCACCTCGTGCCAGACATTGTGGAAAGCATGTGTGCCACATATTTTTTTTTCTTTCTTTCATTTAATCCTTGCAACAAGCCTAGGAGGTTGGTGCTGGCTTTCTGTTTGTTTGGTTAATCTTTGCACAGAAGAGGAAACACTCAGAGACATGAAGCATCTTGTCCAAGACCACAGAGCTGGATTAACACCCTGGTGGCTTTCCTCTGGGGCCCAGTGTCAGAGGTGCGGAGATGTGAATTCTAGGAGTTCACTCACTTCATTTCAGATCATAGCTGACATAACAGCTAAAAATAAGCATTTTGGTGTCAGAAAGACCTCGATTGCAGTTCTAGCTTTGCCTCTAACAAATTACATAAACTCCTTAAGCCTTAGTTTTGTCACTGAAAACAGGGAGAGAAGTATGCCCTAGCACTAGGGCTGTGGGGAGCTGTAGGTAGCCCAGCACCCACACAAAATCAGTCCCCAGTGAGTGTCTAACGGCACTGTGCCATAGCCCCCGAGGCCAGTGGAACTGTGGAGCTGGGAGGACCTGGGAGGCATGGCATGAGTGGGAACTCTGTGTCCAAGACCTTCTCAACCACCCGGAGCCTTAGTCCCCTTGTCAACAGAATGGGACAATAACAGGATCAATAGCAACAGCTGTGTCAGGAACCACACAGAGTGGGGTGTGAGGGACAGAGTCCTGATGTGTGCAAAACACACTTGGCATCTTCAAAGCACTGTGGAGATGTGACTTGCTGTTGCTGGAAACCCTGGTGGGACTTCTCCTTTCTGAGCGCAGCCGCCGCGCACATTACAGGGCCTTAGGAGCTGCAAAAGAAACAGAAACCCAGGCTTCAAAGTTCTCATGCGCTCCAGGGGGACCATGGGACCAACAAAAATAAAACATTCATCAAAAACAAAACTGACACATACACACACACATGTACTTGTAGATAATTACCCACAGCCGCGCGGAGCCCTATATAGGGCTGCGGGATGGTGCCAGAGTGCTTGGCGTGACATTCCAGAAGGTTTCTGCATGAAGGAGGATTGGGGCAGGGGAAGGAGAGCACAGATTCATTTCCTTTGCATCTTGTTTCCACCACCCCTAGCACACAGTAGGTGCTGAATGTGTGCTTGATGAATAAGAGCAGGAAATGGGGAGCAGGAGTTGGAAGGAGGAGGTGAACCACGCGGTGGTGATTTCACAAGTAGGGTGGGCACTGCACTATACGCTGACAGCATGGCTTTCTTTCTCTTTAGCGTTTTCTATCAGCAGTTGGCCCGATAGTCCCAGAGGGCCAGTTACTCTTTGGGGGAAAGAGGAAGGGAGGGCGGTGTTCCATTATGCAGTTTCGTTATAGCTCACCTTCATGTATACTTTACACGCACAAATCCCTCCGAACACCAGATTTCAGTATGAGGCCCCGAAAAACTGCTCCCCTGGGACACAGACGCTTTTGGTTGCCTCCCCCAGATCTGTTCTTCCCATCTTCCTCGCTCATAGCACCCCAGTTTTATTCAAGATTCACTCCTCTGGGACAGCTATTATGGTGGCATTGTAACCTGTCAGCTTGGCTGGGCTAAAGATTGTCCTCCAGAACCTCCTTTTCTGGATCTTTCCAGTGGGGCAAGCGAGAGCCTTTTCCTGAGACTCACCAGGGTCACCAGGTTCACCATATTGTCAAGGAGCCGTGTCCGGGCCCACCACTGCTCCACCTTTGCTGGAGCCTCCTTGAGCTTTGGCAAGGCCTTGCAGATCCCAGGACAGAGGGCGCCAGCTTCTCCCGAGGACAAGGAGGTCACGGCCATGAGAACTCACATGCCTTCCAGCCCATCCGCATAGGGTGCAGCTTGTCCTTGCTCTGTTCCACTTGATACCCATCTTCTCTCCCCCACTTCCTGTCCCATGGACTTCAAGCTGCAGCAACAGCCCCGTAGAGATGTTTAGCCAGTTCCCACAGTTGCGGAGGGTCAGTCCCCACGACAAATCCCCAAGTGCATATTTATACGCAGAACGACTGGAAAGCGATTCTGCCTTTCTGATCGACCCCTGGCTGATATATGTATCATATCCCCAGCTTGGGAATGGAGCCTGGTGGTCTCAGGCAATCAATCATGGTGTTCCCAGTCCCCTTGATGGTGGTGGGCTTGGGGGTGCACATGTGACCTGCAACTCTAGTGGTAACTTTAGGGAAAGGCTTCCTTGATCTGATGAAGAGAAACAAAGAGTGATCTGCTGAACATCATATCTGGACATCATGCTTGGAACGGAGGCAGCAATTGTAGAAATGTCAGGCCATTACCTGAAGAAACTAGCCAAGGACCAAGATAGAAAAGATGAGAAGAATGTGTGTCCGTCATAATAAAGTGGAGCTGAGGAATTAATCTTGCTAGAAGCTGCCGGTCCCTGGAATTCTAGTTATGTGCGATGATGTGTTTTCTCACTGTCTAAGCCACTTGAGGCAGGCTTCTTGTTTCTTGTAGCCAAAAACATCTTTGTCAAATTCCTACTCAAAAAGAAGCCTCAGATTTTCCTCTTGCAGTGGGCCCCAGAGTCTCCATGCTCTAAGAGCTTCTCCAGAGAGAAGTGCTCAGTGCTCAGCTTGGAGTGAACCTGGTACTTGGCTTCCCTGTGCCTGGTCTTCTCATCCAGGGGAATGGAAAGGGACAACTTATGTATTAGTCAGCTTTTTCATCACTGTGACTAAAATGCCTGACAAGAACAACTTAGAGGAGGAAAGCTTTATCTGGCTCATGGTTTCAAAGGTTCAGTCCATGGTTGCCCCCCACCCTGGGGTATGAGCACCGTCGACTCCTGCCCCTTCTCTTCAGTGGTCCAACAGAAGCTCTGCAGTTTCCCCCAGGAGCCCAGCACCAGTTCACGAGAGCCTCTTCCAAGGTCCTGAGTTCTGGCAATCACCATCTCTCCATTTCTCTGCCAGCCCTGGAGTTCTCAATCTTCGAGTTTCCTCAGCATGACCATTTTGATGGTCCACTGTAGGCTCTGGATTGGATATGGTTAAATGTGTCCCCAAAGGTTCATGTGTTGGAAACTTGGTCCCCGGTGTGGTAAAAGTAAGAGGTAATGGGACCTTTCAGGGATGAGGACTAGTCACTGGGGATACTGCCCCCTAAAGGGATTAAGGGAGCTCTCATGGGCCTGGGGTTAGTTCTCTGTTATAGAAGAGCAAGCTGGGCACTCTGGTTCCCCATGCGCTCTCTCCTCCAACATGCATTTCCTCAGGATGCCATCCACTGTGATGAGACACAACGAAGGGGCCCTCGCCAGATCCCAAGACAAGCTGTTTGGACTTTGGGCCTCTGAAATTGTGAGCTACATAAACCTCTTAACTCTGAAGTGCACCCAGTCTCAGGTATTTTGTTAGAGTAACAGAAAATGGAGTAATACACTATGCAAAAAAAAAAATTCTTTTACTAAATCTCCTGTATTTTAAGCATCTACTGTACTTCCACTTCTCTTGACTGGGCCCCATCTGAAAGAATAAATTTATTGGATCATGTAATCGAAAGTCCAGACCGAGGACAGCCTTCAGGCACAATTTGTTCCAGAGGATCAGAATCTGATTAGGGCCCCACTCTGTTTTCTAACATTTTCTCAGCACTGATCTCTTATATGTGTGAATTGTTTTCAGGATAGCTTTCTTCCGGGTAGCAAAACTGGCCACAGCAACTCCATTCCTCACTCTATACTTTTGCCTCAAATTTCCTGATTAGAACCCGGAACTTCTCTTTGCTTAGATTAACATCTGCCATTGGAGCCAATCACTGTGGCTAAAGCACAGGCCACCTGACTGACCTGGTGTGGACTGCAGGCTCCCTTCCCAGCACCAGCGTGCAGCCAACTTCATGGAGCCACTGGGCCCACAGATGGGAATCGGGGCTTCCTGGAAGCCACAGTCGCTTCCCTGGAGGCTGGTGAGGTCAACGGCTATCCCCATACTTCATCTCTGATTATTCAGGGCAGCTCCAACTTCAAGTTAGTGTTGTGGCTATTCTTTTTATTTTATTTTTTAAGTCGAATACCTTTTTAAATACATAACCAAAAGTAATGTGGTTTGAATTCTTTGTTCAAATATCTTCAAAAATGAGAAATAACCCTTTGGTCAACCCACGTCTCAAATTGGGTTTCAGAAGTAATGTCCCTCCGAGCCCTGTGGCTGAGAACACAAGCTAAGTGTGGAGCTTTAAATAGGTTGTCTCCCTTCCTGTGTGGTCAGAGGAGTGATAAGGAAAGGCTGAGCAGCCACGAGGTCTAAGAAATGCTTTTCTATTTTTAACGTGAATTGATTCATATTCATTGGAAGCATAACCTGAGAGCTCATTCCTGTCTTTGCTGGCAGCGGGCCACTCCCGGCACTCAAGGGTTTTAAAGGTAGTAGATAAGCCCACCGCCATGGAGCAGCGACTGACAAATCACTAGCAGTTCTAGACTCTCCAGCCTTCCTTAGGAATCGAGTGAGCTAAGACTGGGTTATTTTTTTCTTCTTTTTTTAATCTTTTTTTTCTTTTTTAAGGTCTAGGGAGATTAATTGGTTTGCCCAAGATCATGTGGCAAAGCCAAGACCAAGTCTAAAATCAGAAGAGGAACTGGGGATGTTCCTCAGTGGTAGAGTGCTTGCCTGGCATGTGTGAGGCCCTGGGTTCAACTCCCAGCTCTGCAAAACAAATAAATGAATATATCAATTAGAATGAGAAGTTATTAGCTCTGGGCCATGACCCAGTGCAAGGCCATCTTGTTTCCCAGGTGCACTTCCTTCTCCCTGGAGCCACCCAGGAGCTTCAGATACCCTCTTGGGGCTGTAAAATGCTATTTTTTATATCCTTAGTTAACTGTCACAATATACCATCATTATTTCTGCCTGCACTAATTCTACCAGGAAATAGCACTAACATTCATATGGCCCTTATCAGGTGCCAGGTTGTTTCCCAACCCTTTAGTTATTAATTTACTAAATGTCCTGTGTGGTAGATGCTGATATTAGCATGCCGCCACTGTGTGGATGAGGACACAGAGGCACAGGGAGGTTGGGTACCTGGTCCCCAGATGCACAGGTGGGAGGAGGGCTGTGGGGTTGGAGCCCAGGCATCAGCTGTGAGGATGGAGACAGGCAGCGGACAGAGGCTGAGTGGAGAGGATGGGGAGGGACAGCCTCACTCAGGGTCTTCTTGTTCTTATCGCTCCATGAGCACATTTTCCATCCAATTATGCCCTGATGTTTTCATTCTTTCTCTCTCTCTCTCATTTTTTTTGGCGGTACTGGGGATTGAACCCAGGGTAGTCTACCTCCAAGCTCCATCCCCAGCCCTATTTTTTATTCTTTATTTTGAAACAGGGTCTCACTAAGTTGCGGAGGGCCTCACTAAGTAGCTGAGGCTGGCTGTGAACCCGGATCCTCCGGTCTCAGCCTCTCAAGTACTGGGATTACAAGCGTGTGCCACCATGCCCAGCTTTTCATTCTCTTTTAATCAAAGTCCTAGGCTGATTCTGCCATTCCTAGGGCTCCTGTCAAAGCTCCATGTCAGCAGGTATCTTAGTCTGCTTGGGCTGCTGTTACAAAATACCATGCACTGAGAGACTGCAAACAACAGAAATGTATTTCTCTCCATTCTGGAGGCTGGAAACCCAAGATCAAAGCACCGGTAGGTTTGGTGTCTGGTGAGGGCCCATTTCCTAGTTCACAGATGATGCCTTCTGACCCTCACTGGGCAGAAGGGACAAGGTAACTCTCTGGGGTCTCCTTTATGAGAGCACTAAACCATTCATCAGGGCTCCACCCTCATAGTCTAATCACCTCCTGGTATCATCATGTTGGGGATTAGGATTTCAACATGTGAATTTCGGGGGACACCAACATTCAGCCCATAGCAACAAGGAAGGTCATTAAGGCAGCTCCCGTGTCTCAGGAGAGGATGAACACGTTAAAGGTTAAAAACATGGCTCCCTGAGAGCAGAGTCTTCACCCTGCCTGCCAGGGTGGTGGTTGTACATCTAAGCTGAGCAAGATGCGTCCTTTTACAGTCACGGCTCTGGTCAATCCCAGCAACGGCTGCCTTCACACGGCAGTGTCAACAGGAGGCCCGACGCTGCAGGGTGTCACCAGAGAAGCACGCACCGTGGGCCGTGGGTCAGTCCAACTCATCCACAACGACTTCAGAAGAAACCCACCTTTCCCTTTCCCTCATCCCAATTAGCTCTCGGGGAAGATGCTGAAACACAGAATGATGATGCTTCCATAGACATTCTGCTGAACACCTATTCATTGAGCTCCTGCTGTATACCTGGCACTGTGGTGGGTCTATAGACCTTGGAAATGCATGAAACATAATCTCTGGCCTGAAGGAATCTGTGACCCCGGGGTCAAACTCACATCAGCCAGTTGCAGTAGATGCGCAAGGGCTGCCATAGAACAGTGGTCTCCTAATTCTGGACCTGGCTCCTCTACCACTTAGAATTTTGGAGGACACAAGCCCGTCCACGGATGCCGCATATACTCCTGCATCGGTCCTGGTCGCTGGAATGGGCCCCTGGTCCTGCTAAAGTGCTCCCCCACTCTCCCGCCACCCCCAGGCTGGATCTTGCAGAAGGAGGCAGGATTCTTAACAAGGCTTCTACTGTCCTAAAGCTGTTGACAGCCAGCAGCACGGGGCTCCCTGGTGACTCAGGGGTGCTGCACAAAGCCCTGCTCCCTGGTGCCAGGGCAGGCTCGCCCTGAGGGCTGCACTTTGGGTCTGGAGGAAACCAGGCAAGTTTCCTGGAGACACTCATTTTCCTTTCCCTCCCTTTGTCGCCCGGGGGAGGCAGAATGTGGAGCACATGCCGGCTCAGACACACACGGCTGCGCCCCTCATTCCAGATGGACTGGAGCCCCGCTCGCTGGCGCCCAGCACATCCCTGGGTCCGCGGCACACAAAGCTCTGCACGGCCCCCTCACCCACAGGGCTCAGCCCACACAGCCTTCCTGGCAGCCCCTCGCCCGTCCTGAAACACACAGGGCTCCCTGCAAGAGGTGATCCGATTTTGTAAGAAAATGATGAACGACTTCAAGTGACAACTTAATTTTTGAAATTAATGCATGAAAAAGACTTTAGGGGCACATTTGTGGAAAAGCCCCGATGAATATTTACAGTTATTTTTCCAAACATGAAATGAATGGTTATAGGGGGAAAAATCACAACCATTTTTGAAATGTTCGAAGAGACAAGTTTGGCTCTGTAGACTCGTGAACGGATGCTGCTCTTGCTGGGAACGCTGTGCTGCTCAGAGCTCCCTGCGCTGGACTCACGGCCCTGGGGCTGAAGGGCAGGCTTGCACAGAAGATAACGAGGAGGCCGCGCCGCCCGGAGCGGACAGAGCTGGGGATTTGCCGCCACTCTCTCACTCAGCAGAGATGGGCCTTGGACTGGGGCTCGGTTTCTCCGGAGGTGCGCCTTGAGACAAAAGGGTGACAGCGAGTTGCTCCTGCAGGCAGATGGCAGGAACACGGGGAGGGGACAGGTGAGGAGCGGGCAGGGACGCCATCAAGGGTGCTGAAGAAGCCCTTTACTCCAGAGGGCAACGAGAACTCAGCCAGCAGGGGCCTTGGGGACACGCTGGAAGGCGCTTCAGCCATGTCTTGCCCGAACAGCGGGGAGCCTGGGGGGCTTAGTCACCAGCTGCCATCAGCCACAGGGCCAATGACACAGCTGCCTGAGCGGCGGCAGAGAAAACCCCGAGGCAGAATTACGCCTGAGTGTTTCCATCCCTCCAAAGTTCCTACCTTGAAACCCTCATCTCCCAAGGAAGAGGACTGGAGGTGGGGCTTCGTGAGGTGAATAGGTCAGGAGGGGGGAGCCCCCCATAGGGTTAGTGCTCTGGTAAGGAGAGACCAGGCGGCTTGCTCACTCTCTGCCCTCTGCCCTGCGAGGACACAACTAGAGGACGGCCACCTGAGTGGGGGACAGCCCTCTGACACCGATCTGCAGATGCCTGGGACCTGGGCTTCCCAGTGTCCCGCACTGTGGGAAATAAATGTGGTTCAGACAGGAAGGGAACCCAGGGCTTCCAGAAAGAGGCCATGGGGACGGCAAGACCCAGGGCCTGCGGAGGGGCAACGGCAGTGCGCTCCTCAGCCCGTACAGGGTGGAGAGAAGAACAGAAATGTGAACATGACGTCAGTGTGTCTCTGGGAAACCCAGTGAGGCCCTCGGTGTGAAACCACCGTGTAAATTACACGGCGTCACACAAACGCTCCATTCAGTACGAGTGCCGATGCCGATGAGAACAATGAATCATGAGTTAGATGACGCTCTCCACCTCCCTCCTGGGGACCTCTGGCAGAGACTGGCTGCCTCCGTGGCTTTAAGGTCCGCTCAGTGACTCTCCAAGGTGGCTGGACGTGAGTTTCCTCCATTTGGTGAACTTTCTTTTAGAGTAATAACTGAAGCCTGCTCAGGGTTCCACTGGAGTGGCCTTTATTTTATTTCTAACATTTTTTATTTTTGTGGTACTGGGGATGGAACCCAGGGGCATTCTACCTCTGAGTTATACCCCCAGCCATATTTTTTATTCTTTATTTTGAAACAGGGTCTCACTAAATTGCTGAGGGCCTCACTAAGTAACTGAGGCTGGCCTTGAACCTGTGATCCTCCGGTCTCAGCCTCCCAAGTACTGGGATTACAAGCATGCGCCACCATGCCCGGCTCTATATCTAACATTTTAAAATTAACTTTTGCAAGTGTCCGGGGAGAGGAGACACTGGGGTCCGGGGCCAGAGCCCTGCAAGGCAAGGGAGGGGTCCAGGGCTCTGACCAGGGGGTGGGCTTGAGGGAGGGAGCTGGCAGGTGCCAAGAACAGTGTGGGAGCTGGAAAGGGTGCTTGCAATGACCTGGTCCAAGGCCACGTTTTCCGGGTGGGGAGACTGAGATCCAGAGCAAGGTGTGGTCCCCAAGTCCACAGAGCAGAGCTGAATGGGAAGCCGGGTCTCCGGGTCCCTAACCCAATGCTCCTTCACAGCGTGACAGTGTAACTGGTATTCATTTGGGGGTGGTTGTTTATTTTTATGACTCCAGCAAGTGCAGGTTTGAGAGTTCTCAGGCCTGTTGGCAGCTTCGCAGGGGCTCTCAGCTATGCGGGGCTTGGTTGTGCCCCAGGCCAGGAGACTTGCTGCCTTCGCTGGCCCAGCTGCCACCTGCCCGACTTCAGGTAAAGCTCTGCTGACTGATATGGATGGAAAGTGGAAGAAGGATGGTTTCCTAAAGGCAATAAATATTTCTTTTCTAATTATGGGGAGGAAAAGTTCTTTGCACCATACTTGCTAGTGTCGAGAAGTAGGCCTGGAACTGAGGAAGCCTCTTCATTGGAAGAGCACCTGCAGATGAAGCCAGCATAGAAGGACACAGAGTACAGAGAATGATCCCAATGGATACCTTCTGAACACCTAGATCCAGCTGTGCCTGAAGCAGGTAATGCCTGCATTTTTTTTTTTTTTTTTTGCGGTATCAGGGATTGAACCCAGGGGCATTTTACCTCCGAGCTACACCCCCAGCCCTATTTTTTTTATACTTTATTTTGAAACCGGGTCTCACAACGTTGCAGAGGCCTCACTAAGTAGCTGAGGATGGCTGCGAACCCGGATCCTCCGGTCTCAAGAACTGGGATTACAAGTGTGTGCCACCACGCCCGGCTATGCCTGCACTTTTAAATTACAAGGGACGTTAAGTTTATCCTTGTATGTGTGTATACCTTTTCGTTGCTGTTGTTGTTCTGATTCCATAGGCGTCTCTGGGGTGCAAGTTGCACACAGAGCTTGTCCTGCCTCAAGTCGAGGGAGCTGGCCTTTTGTACCACACTGCAGTCAGTCAGTGGCAATGGGCTAGTGCTAAAGAGGAGAGGTAACCTTCTGGACCGGCCAGCTCCTGTTGGGTTGATCTAGGAAAATTCTTGACAAAGGAGGCAGCTGTGAGCTATTAATATCCTACACTTTCAAGAGCTGGGAGAGTTCAGAAGCCCCCTCAAGGGGATTTCCAACAGTGTCTACATTATAAGCTCCAAAAAGCTATGAGAGTTCCCACCTATTCTCTTCCCTGCCAGTATCCCTGCACTTCAGAAGCATGAGATACAGTGACACGAGTGGGTCAGCAATGGCACCCAGCGGTTCCCCACTGGGCCCCTCCAGGAGTAAATAGAAATCCTGCTACCCGCCTGTACTTCCAGGCCCAGGTCCCAAGATGCACACAAACCCAGCTGACATGACAGTCACCTGGAAACTTGCAGTTTTCTGAAGAGCCTCCATGCCTGGCTCAGGCTGCTTCCTCTCCCCTGCCAGGAGCATCCCCTCTCCCCCAGACCCAGGAACCCCGCCTCACATCACGGCTGTCAGATGCTGACAGCGGCACCAGCCTTCCGCAGCCACTCAGAACAGAGCTCTTCCTTCTTTGCAACTTACTTTGAGGCATCAGAGTCCTCGCCCTATGGAATTTGTCCCATTCCAGAAACTGTAGTCATTTGGTAAGTGTCATTTACCAAATCTTTTGTGAACTCTTTAGGAAAAATTGAGTCTTCTTCTCTTTGCTGCATCTGGCAAACAGCCTGAATAATAAGGCACTTAATTAATATACACCAAACTGAGCCAGACGTGGTGGTGCACACCTGTAATCCCAGTACTTGAGAGGCTGAGATAGGAGGATTGCAGGTTTGCAGCCAGCCTCAGAAATTTAGTGAGACCCTCCACAACTTAGTGAGAGCCTGTTTCAAAATAAAAAATAAATAGCCAGGCGTGGTGGCACACGCCTGTAATCCCAGTACTTGGGAGGCTGAGACAGGAGGATTGCAGGTTCGAGGACAGTCTCAGCAAGTAGTGAGACTCTCATCAACCTAGTGAGACCTTGTTTCCAAATAAGAAATAAAATCTGGCTAGGGGGTGTATCTCAAAAGTAGAATGCCTCTAGGTTCAATCCCCAGTACCACCCAAAACAAACAAAACAAAACCACACACACACACACACACACACACACACACAAACACATCAAACTGAATAGCTACTTTGGTGAGAGTCCCTGTCTGTGCTTCACTGAAGCCCCGTCTCCTGTACATCACCCATAACTGACATTTACTAAGTGTTCATTTTGTATCAAGCGCCGAGCAGGAAGTATTTTCTTTACATCCACTATCTCATTCAATTCTATAAGTGATTATGCCCGCCCTACAGATGGGAAATGGAAGCTCAGAGAGGTCAAGCAACTTAATCCAAAGCCACACAGATAAGTGGTGGTAAGTTGGAGAGAGACCTCAGATCTGTCTAAATTTAGAGCTCATACTCCTAATCTCTTGAGGCAGCTGTGGCAGGGACAAACGCAGGCCTTGAGTCAGAAGATGTGGCTTCAAGCACAGGCTCCGTAGCTCACCTTGGCAGAGACTGGCAAGCTGCTCTCCCAGCCCGTCCCCTTTTCTTCCTGGGTGCTGTGGTTTGGATATACTTTGAGTGTCCCCCAAGTCTTCATGTGTTAGAATTTAATCACCATTGTGAAGTATAAACAGAGTGAAAACTCAATTGCACTGTGGTGTATAGAAGAGGGACCTTTGGAAGATGATTAGGTTAAGTACAATCACAGGGTAGAGACCTTCTGACCCAATCCTGGTGGCTTTATAAGAAGAGTCAGAGAGACCAGACAGACACACATACAGACACACATGTGAGTACCCTGTCTCTTGCTATGTGATGCCCTGAAACTTGGGACTCTGACAGCAAGAGGCTATCACCAGATGCAGCCCCTAGACTTTGTGCCATCACAGCAGGAAACAAAAATAAGCCTCTTTTCTTTATAAAGTAGTCTGCCTCAGGTGTACCATTATAGTAACAAAAATGGACTAGTACCATGGACAAAGAGCTGGATTGGTGCCTCTTGGGTTTAAAGGTGCATTGATTCCCCTGGGGCTCACTGAGAATAGGGGAGACCAGTCGAAAACACACACATGCATCACATAACAACCCACAAGAAAGCCTATCCTAGTACATTCCCACAGAAGAATGCAGAAGGCCAGAGCAAGATGGGGCGGATGGAAGGAGGGACAAATGCCCGGGAGAAGGTGGCCCCAGAGCTGAGTGTTAGCGAGAGGAGGAATTGGGAAGATACTGCATGGCAGGTAGTGGGTTGAGCACATGCCACAGCAAGGGGATGGGAGGGTCCCCCGGAGCATTTGGAGACCTGCTAGTGGCTGAATACAGCTCAAGAGCAAGGAGTCACAGGAACGAGCCCAGATCCAAAGGGCACTCGCATTACACACCAAGAACAAGGCGACCATTGTGGAGTCTCCAAGTGAGTGATGGCATCCGCCTGATCTACAGGAACCCCCTCTGGCCGCCCTGTGGGACCAGATCAGAGGGCATGAAGGAAGGGGTCACTCACACCCTTGCAGATGGTGTGAACCACAGCTTCACTGCAGGGGACCCCACAGCAAGAGGCATCCCTAGGACTCAGCTTATCCCCAGAGGCATTCCCAGAGCCAGGGAGCCACAGAGCAGGCAAGCACCTTAGGAAGGACCCAGGACATGGAGCAGAAGGGAAAGGAGGCTGATAGTCCAAGGGGGCTGTACAAGACAGACCCGCCCCACGTCATTTCCCCAGGGTCTGTCCGAGCCATCTCTGTCCTGGGCTATTGGTTCTCAGCCTTTTTCCTGATGTGACATATAAAGCACCTGACCTTCACCAACTGGACCCATGATCTGGGTCCACCTGGGGTTGTGCATACTTCCTGGAGACACCGTACCTGCGACGGAGGGTGGCATTCACAGAAGATGACCATGAGCTCACCAACCTGCAAAAGAAGCAAGTGTGCCAGACTGCAGAAGCCCTTTCCACAGCAAGAAGTCGATCACAGGCTTGGGTGTCGGACAGTCTCAAAGTCCCACTGCCTCTCCCTCCCATATGGGCTTGTGGCCTTTGGTGAGGTACAAAAGCTCTCTGAGTCTTAGCTTTATCTTAGCAGAATGGGTAGGATAACAGAACTCCTTCCACGAAGTATTGGTTTCAGGATTAGATCCAATCCTGCAAACTAAATGCTTGGCCTTCTGCCCACTACATGGTAAATACTCAATAGATGAGAACTACTTTATGATTAATATTTTCTTATTCTTACCATTGGCAATATGCCTCACAGCTGATGGGCGCTCGCCAGTACGTATTAACACTGTGACTGTAAATTAGTCCATTAGAGGAAGGAAAACTATTTTGTATAGGTGATTTCTAAATGATTCACCTTTGTCCTTGGAAATCATCACCCTGTACTTTTTTTTTTTTTTTTTTGCGGTGCTGGGGATTGAACCCAGGGGCATTCTGCCTCCAAGCTACACCTCCAGCCCTATTTCTTATTCTTTATTTTGAAACAGGGTCTCACTAAGTTGCCGAGGGCTTCACTAAGTAGCTAAGGCTGGCCACGAACCTGGATCCTCCTTTTCAGCCTCCCAAGTACTAGGATTACAAGCGTGGACCACCATACCCGGCTCACACTGTACTTCTTTTAAAACATACTATAATTCAAAACTCAGTCTACTTCACCTGATCTTCCCTTCTGCTCCCAGGCTTGTGGGGTTGGGATGTGGGTTGTTCCCAGTGAATTCTAAGCCAGAACTCAATTCGAAGTCCAGTGATGGAGCTGTCGTCTAGATCTGCTGGGTGAGACAACGCAGTGGTGGGCAGAGGTGCTAGTCCTGGCTTTTTAGGCATCGCCAAGGCAAGTATTCTGTCCTGTAATTTCAGCAGCCCACGCCTGGGCTCCGTGCAGGGGCAGAAATACCTCGATCAGGGCTCCTTCTGACAGTCTCCCCATTTGAATACATGGGAATGCTGCCCACTCAGCCCTCTAAGGATTTAATTAGTTAGGTTGTTGGCAGGTCCCCCAAAGATGAAAGGAGTGAGAGATTCCACTGCCTAATCCAAGCCAGCGTCATCTCCGGGCAGATCGGGCAATAGCCCTCTAACTAGTCCCACTGGGCTCGCTCTGACCCCTCCGGCACACTCTCTCTGCAACAGAGAGTTCTCCCTGAACATGCAATATAATCCCCTCACTTCCCAGGTCAGGGGCTCTGAATCCTAAGACCCACTCCTTACCAGCCCCCAGGGCCCACATGCCTGGCTCCTGCTCACTGGTCCAGCCTCATCCAGAGCCTTTCTGCCTCTCTCTGTGCCCAGTCATCCCAGGGCCCAGGCAGTCCTTTGAACATGTGGACCCCCAGCCACCTTGGCGCACGCTGGCCTGTCCCCTGGGAGAACGCAGCCTCGCTTCCCCTCTGCTCAACCCGCGCTCCTGTAATCTTAGAAAGCCAAGAGCTCCTCCTTGTTCTCCTCTGTGGGTTCTTATCTCTGCTTCCTCCTCCGATGCAGTATCAGCTCCTTGAGAAGAGGGACCTCATTGTGTCTACCTCCCTCTCCCAGTACCTACTAAAGTGCCTGAGTGACAGCTAATAGAGATCCATACAGTTTTGTTGTTTTTAATAGCACTCATATTAACCAGGCATGGTGGCACACACCTGTAATCCCAGTACTTGGGAGGCTGGGACGGGAAGATTGCTGGTTTGAGGCCAGCCTCAGCAACTGAGCAACACCCTGTTTCAAAATAAAAAATAAAAGCCAGGCCTGATGGCACACGTCTGTAATCCCAGTACTTGGGAGGCTGAGACAGGAGGATCACAGGTTCACGGCCAGCCTCAGCTACTTAGTGAGGCCCTCCACAACTTAGTGAGACCCTGTTTCAAAATAAACAATAAAAAATAGGGCTGGGGGTGTAGCTTAGAGGTAGAATGCCCCTGGGGCCAATCCTCAGTACTGCTAAATAAATAAATAAATGATTAATTAATTAATTAATTGTGGGCAAATATTGAGGGACCAGGAATATTAGGATATTTCCAGGAAGACTCCTCCATCTCACACAGCATTACACGGGGGATGTGAAGGGCCTTGTAATCACCACTCTATGATCACTAAATGAAACAGAGAGGCCCAAGAGGCTGGGTTCAGCCGTGTGGTAGTCTTCATAATGGTAATTGGTTCAGGTAAGACGTCAAAGGATATTGAATAGTGGGCAAGTTCAAGAAATCATAGGCTATTTATAAAGTGTCAAAGTAGTCACCCCCTAGATTCTTATTAATGACAAAAATGAAGATAATAACCCCACAGTGGAAAAGCCTGGCAGACGCCACCTTAACTAAGTGATCAAAGTTACTATTACGAGCCAGAATAACCGATAGCTTTTGCCTCTTGGCCGGAAGCGTTCAGAAGGACACAGCCCCACGCTTGTGTTATTAGATGTATAACCTGAATCTCCTCATGAAGAAACGTCGGACAAGACAATTGGAAAACATTTTACTAAATGGCCAGACTGTATTCTTTTTTTTTGATGAGTCGATATTTATTTATTTTTATGTGCTTTTATTGGTGTATTATAGTCTCACATCACAATTTAAATCATGTTGACAGTGACATACATGCACACAGTACTTGGTGTCCCCCGCCTCCCCGTCCCCCCCCTCCAGACTGTATTCTTAAAAAATATCACCATCATGAAAGACGAGCACTGGGGGACTTTGTAGAATACTGGAGATGGAGGAGATGTGACGCCTGAGGAACACACAGCCTGGGATTGCCTTTTACTTTAAAGGACAGCCTTGAGACAGTTGGTGAAATCTGAGTAAGGTCTGTTCATTAGATAACGGTATTGTATCAATGTTAACTTCCTCACTGTCATCGTTACACTGTTGCTAGTACAGAGAATGTTCTTATTTTGGGGAAATACATCCTAAAATACATAAAGGGGCATTGTGTCTCAAATGGTTCAAAAAATATGGATGAGGATGCAGATATAGCTTTAGGAATAGATGATACAGATTAGACAGAGATAAGATATAGATAGAGGATACAGCAAAGTGGTACAATGTTAACATTTGAGGGATTTAGGTAAAAAATATGGGTATATGGGAATCCTTTGTACTATTCTTGTAACTTCTCTGAGATTCTGAAATTATATCAAAATAAAAAGTTAAAGGAAGCGGGGTGCAGTGGTGCATACCTATAATCCCAGTGTTTGGGGGGCTGAGACAGGAGGATTGCAGGTTCAAAGCCAGCCTCATCAACTTAGTGAGGCCCTCAGCAACTTAGTGAGACCCTGTTTCAAAATAAAAAATATAATAGGGTTGGGAGTATAGTTCAGAGGTAGAATGCCCCTGGGTTTAATCCTTAGTACCAAAAAAAAAAAAAAAAGTTAAAGAAAGAAAAGAAGCCTTTAGGCTCCAGTCCCCACATGGCCCAAGTGAGTGTGTATTTTGGTCAAGCATCTCCACCCCTTTGGATCTCTTTCTGCTTGTTCCAGCCTCTCCAGTTGGAGGCCTCATGTCTTGGCCTCTTGTTCTGGATCCTTCCAGCTAATTTCCAGATTTACACCTTGTCTCCTCTTCTTGAGCCTAATGTTTCTTTCAGACTGTACCCTGATAGCTGATCTCTTTGGCTTAATACTCCCTGAGATCTGGGCCATCATGCAGGGTTCTGCTCAATATCCCAGACACTTTGCTAACTTCTGCTTGTGCCCCAGACAGATCAAGATAATTCAGGATTATTAAAATCCTACTGTGTAGCAGCCACTGGTACTTCTCCAGTGAGCATAGCCTAGCCTAGTCTTACTGTCTTCTCTACACAAATTTCTGTAGCTTCAAAGTCCTCTTTCTTTGACTGTAGGAAATCCAGTACTCAGTGGGTCGCTCCCCATATAGCTCTGGGAAAACTCAGGGCTGCCTAAACATTCCTGTGGATCCCACCTGGTTGTCCAGGCACCTCTGCGGCTCTCAGATCGGGAGGCTGAGACAGGAGGATCACAGGTTTGAAGACAGCTTCAGCAAGTAGTGAGACTCTCAGCAACCTAGCAAGACCCTGTTTCAAAATAAAATTAAAAAAAAAGAATTTTGGCCTCTCATCTTTCGTGTTCCATGAAAGGGCTACTCGAAACTGATGGTTCAGCTGTCTCCATTCCTTGGGTACCGTGAGAGCTGAAAATCCCTGTACTTCAATGCCAGAGATGGTGGCACCCCTGAAAGAAAGAGAATACTCCTTTTGTGTTACATTCCACTGCAGTGGGAATTGGGGGGGGGCGTTCATGATCAGTTGCAGGAGCTCCAATGTGATGGCGCTGATAGCAAAGAGTTTTAATTGCTGGGTGCAGCTACCATCTAACACCTAAGCCAGCCGAGGTACAGTACAGGGCCACACTTCCCCCCATACTAGGTCTGGTTGCTGAGCCCATCTCTCCACATAGGACCATTTCCTCTAGTGTGAGTTCTTTCCTAGCCCCTGTTGACCCTCCCTACAAACGGAATTTTGTATATATCTGAGATGTCTGATGTCTGAGACAGAGATCATGGGCATAAATAGACATATGAATGGTATTGCCTGTTGCCCTTGGCCAGAAACCTCTGGTGGCCAAATTCTGCCCCATCAAGATACCCTGTTTACATTATTTGAGGCCCAAGGAAGTTGCTCATTTGAGATTCAAAGGATCCCACAAATCTTAAGTGGTGGGGGCCCAAGATTTGAGCCCAGATCTGCAGAGCTCTCTCAGCCCACTGACTTGACTTCTCAAAGTGGAACACAGCCAACAATTTGGTAAGGGGAGGCCTTCCTACTTGAGGCATTGTTAGCTAAATGAGGGTTCCCTGCACCACCTGGGATTACAGAACAATTGTTGATGACGCCACAGCTGCTACTTCAGATTTCATGCTTGGATTATCCTGGCCACTTGTTTTTCTTTCTTCCTAGTATCTCTTTCCTCACAAGCACTTTATTTACCCCAAAGAAGGTAACATCAAGGGTGGCACATTCTTACACAGTTCTGGAAAATGCTTGGGGGAGGTGAGAGGAGAGGTGTAAATGACTGGCAATGTGGTTTTATAGAAAGAACGTGGGCATCCGAATCAGACAGGCCTGAGTTCAACTCTAGGTTCATTACTTACTATTTGAGTAAATGGTCAGAAGTTTAAGGTCTCCATCTGTAAAACAGAAATCATACCCTCTAGTTCTTAGGGTTACTTGAGAACACTTAATCATCAGCCTTAAGGAGGGGCTCAATGAAACTTTGGGTCCCTTACCATAACCAACCTTCTTGGGATTATATGTGACTTTTAGCTACCTATTTTTTTTTTTTGTTATTGTTGTTCATTTCTTTTATGGGCAACCCTCAAGTCAACTAAGAAGCAGGCCCAGTTTCCTTGGAGATGTATTTAAGGTAAACAGATTTGAAAAGGGGAAATACAGACACCCATCCTCTACGCCCACTCGCAACCAATGCGCAGCCTCAGCAGAAATGTTTCCAGAGAAATGTTTCACAAAGCTTTCGGGAAGGCCAAGGGCTCTTTCAAAGTCCTGACGTGCTTTTTCATTGTACAGCTCTTGAAATGAGCAATAATTTGAAACAGATAATAATGAACTTCACGCAGCAATGGATCAAAAGTGGAATTATTGAGCTCACCATTGTCTAATATAATTAGGCTGACACGCTGTTGAATCCAAATGGTTGGCTTCCCCCCCCCACCCTTTTCTGCATGTGCACCTTTATTTGAAGAAGAACTTTTAATAGGCCAAGGACTACAAGATTTCTGGGCCCCACATGGTTTTAGTTCTAATCCAGACAGTTTACTTTCTTCTGAAACTCTGATTTTCCTTTCTTTCTTTCCTTTTTTTTCTTTTGTTGGCACCATTATTTTGTAAATTTCAAAGGGGAATTGCTTGGGTGTAAGTGGGAATACAAGGACATAAATCACACACACTGAATTTACTTAACAAGTATCAGTAATCCCAGGGTCGCTTCCCACTGAACAATGTCCTCATAGGGAAAAATGTTGCAAATCCTTCAGCAGACCAAAGCTGATGCATCTGATCAGCTCACTTTAAAAATGCCACAACATAATTTCTCTGTCTTAAATAGCCGACTAGACAAAGCAACAATTAGATAATAGATATTTCTTAATTGGGCCTAACTTTAGATCTCTCTTTCGAAGAATCATGGCAGAGAACATGCCAGTTAGTCTCTTTATGGGAATGTAAACATTCACTTGAAAGCCTAATAGTAGAGTGGCTTCCTCCACTCTCTCTAACACAAGGTCCAATTTCTGATGAGTGGAAACCAACTCATGACTTATCCAAGACATCTGTCCTCAAGATGTGGCACCTAAGAAATAATACAGCAGAGTCAGAAGTCACCGAAGGCAATGACTCATAAAATCATGGCTAACAATGGTAGACAGTCTTGCTGTTGCACCAACCATAGTAAAGAAAGAGAAAGGGCCTCTAATAAAGTCTTTATGAGTTGATTTATTGATCACTTGTACATGTGAGTTTCCCAAAGGCTTTAGCAGAAAAATGAACTTAGCCCATGTTGCAAAATTGCAGGGAGAAGATTCTGCACTCTCAGGGGTATGTGTGGTAGCAGGGAGAAAGATAAGCAGAAGAACTTCCTCAAAACCAGAAAATCTATATGTGCCTGGACTGAGTTCTGAGCCTTAGCCAGCAGGAGACGAGGATAGTAGCTGCAGAGAGAAGGCCCGGGCCGCTGACTGTCAGCATACTAGCTCTGTCCATCAACATCAGGTCCAAAATGAAGAGGAAACTTCGATTCCTTCCCTTTGTCTCCAAACAAATCTGCTAAATGATTTGCTAGAAGACGTGAGCATCGCAAAACCAGAGAATCATCCTGTCTTGGAGCTGGAAAATTGTAGAAGAGAAAACTGCTGTTGAAGGTGGTGAAATGACTCGCCCAAGGTCACCGAAAAACCACAAGACCCTCCGCCACTTGTGACTAGAATGGAAATAGTCTTTTTCTGACATGAAAGAGAAAAAGCAGAGTGCGGACACTATGTGTCAGCAAATGTTCTGCCGCGTGCAGCCCCCTCATTGCCCAACAGAGGAAACGTGGATTCACAGAAGTGGCTTCCTACTTTGCACCCTATTTTTCCTGTAATTGGGTAAGGCCGGGGGCAAACTCTGGTCAAAACCCGCAAAGATAAAGGGAAGCTCCGAGTATATGGATGCTCAGCTGTGGGCCCGTTCAGACTTCTCAACCACATATCACTGCAGTAGTGTGTGAGGCATGGTCAATGTGGGAGAGGTACTTTAGAAAATATAAAAAATCCTAAAATACATCTTTTCCCTCAAGAAAAATTCTAACAACTGTAAGAGATGATCAAAGATCAAGTGCAAAGATTGGGTACTGACAAGGATCCCAATAGGAGCTCAGAGATGGGAGAAGTCCCAGGGTACTAGACAAGTCAAAGACAGATTGAGTGAGCTGAGCTCAAAAGGGGACCTGGGAGGCTGGGTTGGGTGGGGGGGATAGATCCCCGCTGGTGACACTGGGGATGTCTAAGCAGGAACAAAAATTCTGAGGTAGGAATTAATGTGGCCCTTGAGAGTCTGGTAAAGAGACCTGATTAAGTAGCCTGGAAGCTGGGTTTAGGTACACAGTGGAAAACAACACTTACTCCATAGGGGAAAGCGTGGTGAATAGCTCACCTATCGTCATCTGAAGCAACATGAGACCAAGCACAAGAGCCTAGACCCATTTCCTTGGAAACCCTTGTCTCTCTGCTGTGTTGACTGTGTGTTTTTTTTTTTAAAATACTTTTACTGGTGCCTGGTAATTATACATCATAGCGGTATTCAAAGCGATACAAACATACATGCACACATCACTTGGTGGAGGAAAATCAGACTGGTAATTTGCAGATGTATGTATGCCAGGGTGATCAAAATGCCATGGATTCTCCTTCATATTGTGACTAATATGCTGACCGTTGTACAAAATGTGAGGCTGAGCTGAGCCCTGCAGTGACTCCTTCACACCGCAACTCCCTAAGAGGAAATTGTACAGATAGTTTTAGAATACATTTCTAGACCCACAAGGCCCTAATTCAACAACATAAGAGATTGCTAACGCTCTTAAATATCTAAGATGCTCTCCAAATACCTTCATATGCTTTTGAACATTCCTTTTCTTCGACCTTCAATGTGTTCTTACACTTATCGACTCTTTCCATCTGAAGGCCTGCCAGTGACCCTCCTCCTATTACTCAAATTTTGGGGGTGGGGGATGGGGAAAGAGGTAAACTAAGGTTCTGAGGAATGATGGACAAGACTAAATCTAAATGGAGACTATTTCAGAGTTAAAATGTGGCCTGCTCAAACGCCTGCTGTATACAAGGCTATCTATAGTAGGTCTGACTTAAAACTTGGATTTACAGTGAAGTTCAAAAACAGAAAGAGCAAAATTCCAGATTGAAGAAAAATTACAGCTGGAAAAATCATTTAAAAAAAAATAAAACAACTAAGAAAGTCTTCCAAGTAGTTACTCAGTTTGGGAATTTAAGGAAGTTGAAGGTTTGTGTCCAAGAAGAAACTGCTTTGGGGCAATAGAGGAATGGAAAATCTCACCTTCGGCCTATTTTTGTAGCCCCGTCGGCCATACACCCATCCCATCAAGAGCTGGCATTCCTCGCCACCATTGCCAGTAAGGGACAGGCCGCAGAGGTCTCTCATGGCGCCCCGGTGAGCCAAGTGGGAAAACGGAGGGGCTCTGGGAGGGGAGAGAGCAACTTGCCCCTGGTCTTTGTTTCCCAGCAAACATGTCCCCTCCCTCCTCAGCCTCCTCTCCCATCACACCACACCTCACACTGGAGGGAGATGGGCAGGAATTCTCTCCCCTGGTCTTGAGTAGGAAGGAGCTTTGGGCTCACAGACTCAGCACAGTTGCCTGTGCTCTGGAGGTTGCACAGCTAAGCTAGAGGATGGCAAACAAATCGATGGAGCCGCTTCTCCCCTTTCCGGGGCAGCCGTGCCCATCAAGCAAAGCGCTCAATTGCTTTGAGCAAAGCCTCAGCTTCAGAATCCTTCTTAACCCGACAGTCCAGGCTGCCTTCACCAGTGAGAGTCGGCATGTGGCTTGAAACTGATCCAGGATAGGGAGAAAGATGGAGCAAAGGAGACAAGGAAGAAGAGGAATGTGACATTTATTGAGCGCCGATTGTTTACTCTACAGTGGCGTGTAAGGTAGGTGGGGAAGGCGGCTCTGATGGGAGGAGGTATTTTATTGCTGGCATTGCATAGAGATCATAAAAAGCAGACTTCTATCCATTTTCTATTGTACTTAAGTGGTCCAGATGCAGCCCATATTGCCTGCACCCAGCTGAACCGCTCCCATCGCCCCTCCCCGCACCAGGTGCACCACTGGGTCCCGGAGCTGCAGGTGGCCTTTCACACAGCTGCCTGTCAGAGCAACCTGGCGGTGCAGCCTGGCTCTGGAGTCAGAAGCACCGCCCCTCAGCACCCTCAGAGACCAAACTGCACCTGTTTCCTCTCTCTCGCAAAGTGGAGACAACAAAGCTGTGGTGTTAGCCACGGTGCGGCTCAGCGCTCACACAACTGTGGAAGGGCACAGAGCCTGGCATGTAGGAGATTTTCAACATCGGAGTTTTCTTTAAGTTACCAACTGACCTGGACTGCCCCTGCCTGAGTGTTAGGATCATTATAGTCAAACTACAAATGATGTATCATATACCATGTAGAGTTGTCTGATTTAGAAAAACAGAACAGAATCCTTAGTTTAAGTTGGAATTTTAGATAAAAAGTGAATTTTTTCTTACTATAAGTATTTCCCAAATATCTCATGGAGCATACTTTTTTTGTTTTTGGTTTTTGGTTTTTGGTGTGTGTGTGTGTTACTGGAGATTGAACCCAGGGGCATTCTACCTCCAACCTACACTGCAGCCCCCCCCTTTTTCTGAAACAGGGTCTCGCTAGGTTGCTGAGAGTATCACTCCTTGCTGAGGCTGGCCTCCACCCTGTGATCCTCCTGTCTCAGCCTTCCAAGTACTGGGATAACAGGCATGTGCCACCACACCCAGCTATAGCATATTTATATTAACAATTTATTTTTATCTGAAATTCCCACTTAAGTGGGAGTCCATGTTTTATCTGACAATGTTAACATCAAATCTTAAGGTGTGTGGCACGAGTAAAAGAGTAACTCTTCAGAGATTAAAAATACTGGAAAGGAATGTTTTTACACAGTGACAATTGTCACATTTTCTCAGCCACGTTCCACAGCAAAGAGATACATTTTGCATCACAATCCAATGCACACATACATATGTGTATTAACTGAAATAAACATTCTACAAAACCTTTTCTGTTTACAGGGCACCCTTGCACTTCCAGTCTTCTTCATTCTACTCTATTTCTCGGTTTAAAGAAGCCCAATGCGGCTTCACTTAACTGACTTCATAACCCTGCTAAGGTTAGGGTCAGCAAACTATGGCCAGCAGACAAAACCAACCAGCCACCAGTTTCTGTATTGGCCTGCAAGTTAAGAATGGGTTCCACCGTTTGAAATGGTTGGAACAAATCAAAAGGAAAATGATGCCGGGCGTGGTGGCGCACGCTTGTAATCCCAGTATTTGAGAGGCTGAGACAGGAGGATCATAGGTTTGAAGCCAGCCTTGGCAACTTAGCGAGGCCCTCCGCAACTTAGTGAGACCCTGTTTCAAAATAAAGATTAAAAAATAGGGCTGGGGGTATAGCCTGGAGGCAGAATGCCACTGGGTTCAATCCTCAGTACTGCCAAAAAAAAAAAAAAATCAGGTTGGAGTATAACTTGGAGGTAGAATGCCTCTGGGTTCAACCCCCAGTACCAAAAAAAAAAAAAAGTTAAAAGGAAAATGATCATTCATGACATGGAAATCATATGAAATTCAAACTTCATTATCTACAAATAAAGTCTCTTATTTATTTACTTATCTATTTATTTACTTATCTATTTATTTATTTTTAGAACACAGCCATGCTCACTCATTGTGATCACTTTTACACTACAAGGGCAGAAGTGAGCAGTTGTGAGTTGAGAGTGTATTGAGTATGGCCCGCAACGTCTAAAATATTTCCAATTTGTGCCTTTACTGAAAAACAAAAAATTTGCCTACCCCTGTTCTAACAGGTGGCGACCTGCAGTTTGCAAAGCTCTGCTCTGAATAGATTTGCCTCTCAAGGGTCCGTCCCTGTTCCTGTGAGCGGGCGGCTTTTTCTAAGAATCGCAAGTCAACCTCATTCTTCTTGGTTCCTCGTAAGATCAAGCCAGAAGCACAGACTCTGGGCCAGTCAACATATATAAATTCAGCTGAGCCGGGTGGCACATGCTTGTAATCCCAGTACTTGGGAGGTGGAGATCGGAGGATCCGGTTCACGGCCAGCCTCAGCTACTTAGTGAAGCCCTCCACAATTTAGCGAGACCCTTTTTCAAAATAAAGAATAAAAAATATAGGGCTGGGGGTGCAGCTCGGAAGTAGAATGCCCCTGGGTTCAATCCCCAGTACCGCAAAATAAATAAATGAATGAATAAATAAATAAATAAATAAATAAATAAAAATAAATCCAGCTGCCCTTAGAATATGGGTTGGACTCTCTCGAGGCCCAGACCTTTGCAAGAGTCGAAGGGATGTATGTCACTGACCACTTTTCTCATTCCCTCGAGGAATACTCTGCTCTCAGGGAAGGATTATGAACACGGAGAACAAATGTCAAATGCTTGACCTAGGGCCGCTTAGACTCTTGACTCTCATTAGAGGTGCGACCCTTCGGAGGGTAGGACGGGAGGGCGGGGCGGCATCTGCAGGTGAGGCCTTGCGCCATCAAAGCCTAGGGATCAGTCGACAAAGGAGAGAATGGGAAGACAGGAGAGGACAGTTTCTCTGGCCAGAGGAAAAGGGAGCCCTAGAGGCTGACAAATCCCAGCGGGATCTTGTACTTTGCTTGCTCCCCTATCATGTGACGTTCTGGGGTGGGGTACTGGGTGATAAATTCCCAAGAAAGATTTAGGAGTGTTGAGAGGTGTGTCTTGACCTCTGGGCGATGCTGAAGTTAGAGGGGACCTCACAGACATGTACCAGTCAGGATCATGAAACTACTGCCTGAGGGCCAAATTCATCATGCTGTCTGTTTTGTAAATATTTTGTAACAACTTTATTTTGTAAATAAAGTTTTTTTGAGGTTTTTAAAATTTATTTATTTATTTATATTTTTTGGTACTGGTGGTTGAACTCAGAGGCATTCTACCTACAAGCTACACCCTCAGTCCTTTTTTTTTTTTTTTGCAGTACCAGGGATTGAACCCAGGGGCATTCTACCTCTGAGCTACACCTCCAGCCCTATTTTTTATTCTTTATTTTGAAACAGGGTCTCACTAAGTTGCGGAGGGCCTCACTAAGTAGCCGAGGCTGGCCGTGAACCCAGATCCCCCTGTCTCAGCCTCCCAAGTACTGGGATTGCAAGCGTGCACCACCATGCCCAGTGTAAATAAAGTTTTCTTGAGTAGAGCCACGCCCATTCATTCACCTATTGTCTGTGGCTGCTTTTGTGCTATGACGGCGGAGTTGAGTATTTGCCTAAAATGTTGACTATCTGGCCTTTCACAGGACACAGTTTGCTAACCGCTGTGCCAGATGCTGACCGAAGCAGAGGAGAAGCAGGGGAGCAGCCAAGCTGGCAAGGGGGCCCTGAGAAAGCCTCTGGTCTGGCCACAACCAAAAACTCCTAGGAAAACATCCAGACGTTTCCTTTGGTCCTTCCCCCCAAATGGGCACCATATGGTCAGGAGGACCAGCGACCCTGAGAAGAAGCTGGAACAAGGGTGCATTTGAGATGGAGGGCTCTCCAACAGCTGAGAGGTTAGCAGGATGCCAGTTACAGCCATCAGTGCCAGTATGAATCGATGCCGATGGCCAAAGGACAGGTCTGCTCCAGGCTGAGGATGCCTGTGGACCTGTGGACCAGAAGCCTCTCCACCCCCAAACTCTTCATTTCTTTTTTCTTTTTGCAGTACTGGGGATTGAACACAGGGGCTTCTACCTCCAAGCTATACCTCCAGCCCTATTTTTTTATTATATATTTTGAAATGAGGTCTCACTAAGTTGCGGAGGGCCTCACTAAATAGCCGAGGCTGGCCGCGAACCCAGATCCTCCTGTCTCAGCCTCCCAAGTACTGAGATTACAAGCGTGCACCACCACGCCTGGCTATTTCATTTCTATACCTAAATAATCCTACATTGCCAGGGTCTTTGCTGCAACCCCAGGAAGAAAGGAAAGGAATGAAATTTCAGTGTCTGCATGAACATCGAAGCGAGTGATTTTTTTTTACCTGAAGTCACTTCTTATTGAGTTTCCTGCCACTAGCAGAATGTGGGCTTGAACTAGAAATGAGGTTATAGAAAAATGTAAAGTTGCATTCTGTGTACCCAATAGGAAGAACAGGAAACTGACTTAGCCACTGCAGGAAATTGGAACTTCATTCGTGGCAATTCTGGAGACCTCAGCAGTTTATGTCCCAATGGCTCATGACTCAAGGATGCCACGCTACTTAGTTTTCTACCGACTTCTTCCTAGAATAAGACAACTTAAGCCAGTCCAGATCAACCCATGATTTTTCCCATTCTGCCTTCATCTCTACAGAGCAATTCTGTGCAAATCCACATGTTCACCAGTAGGTGGTGCTAACATGAGCAGTGCTGGTACTCATTACCTGATGATGAATTGGCTAGACACTAATTAAAGCTCCCTTCATTGTCTCCTCTAGAGCACATTCCCTCTGGTCTAATTGCACTTTGTTATTAAGTAGGCACCAGTGGTTCCACCTCCAGGTTACTCTCCCTCCCTGGAGTGGAATCATGGAAAGAATTCCAGAGTTAGGAAACCTGGGACATGGATTTTGGCTGTCCTACTAATTAGACACATTGGCCAAGTCACTTCATCTCTCTGAGCCTTGGGATCTTCATTTCTAAAATAAATGAAGTGGACTTGTTGAATCCTTGTTTCCCAGGTTTGAAAAACAATTCTACAGGCTGGGCATGGTGGCACACGCTTATAATCCCAGTATTTGGGAGGCTGAGACCGGAGGATCCGGGTTCGCGGCCAGCCTCAGCTACTTAGTGAGGCCCTCCGCAACTTCGTGAGACCTGGTTTCAAAATAAAGTATAAAAAATAGGGATGGGGGTGTAGCTCAGAGGTAGAACGCCCCTGGGTTCCATCCCCGGTACCGCAAAAAAAAAAAAAAAAAAAAAAAGAAAAGAAAAGAAAAACAATTCTACAACCACTATGAGACAACACTTCACACCAACCAAATTAACACATTTTAGGAAGAACTTAAGATTCCAAGAAATAGGCTCTTTGACCTAGTGCTGTGGGGAATATAAACGGGCACAGACTTCCTGTAGGGCCATTTGGCAGTGCGCAGGAACAATCCTAAAATTGTATTTACCCCTTAACCACCAATTCCACATCTGGGAATTAATCTCAAAGAAATAATTACAGATGTGCAAATACATAGCTAGGAGGATATTCAATAAAGCAGAGCGTTTTGGCTCCATTGGGGGGTTTGTTAACTTTCTGAACCTTCATATAATCTTTAGAACTACATCGCAATACTTGTATAAGGCAACGAAGCAAACCATTGCTTAATCATACAATGAGAGAAAGAAGTAGAACCTATGATTTATTGAGCATATGTGTGTGTGTGTGTGTGTGTGTGTGTGTGTGTGTGTCCATGCTAGACACTTTTCTTACGCGTGTGTACAATAACCCTATGCAAGAGCTATTATTACTAATCCTGTTTTATAGATAGGGAGTCTGAGGCTCAGACAAGTTAACCCTCTTGTCCAAAGTCACCCAAGCTGACTAATGGGTGAAGAAATATGTCTTCTGCTTTTTAAAGACCAAGTTCCCCCGGGGCTCGGGAGAGCTTTCCCTGCCATGGAGGTAAGGGAAGGAAAAGCCCTTGGATGTTGAGTCTGCCTGAGAATTGGATCTAGGCCCTTCTGAGCCTTTGAGGAAGAACTATCACTTCAAAACTTCTGCCAATTCTTTGTGCTGCTAGAAATGGAAAACCAAATTGGCCTATGGGGACTCTGTCCTTCTGATAGAAAAAAGGCACTTAATTGGGCTTTTATCTGTGCAAGAGGAAATTCTGTCCTGGAAAGGGAAGGCCTAGACAAGGAAACCCTCAAGCTCTGAGTCCACCAAAGTCAATAGTGGGACCGTTCCCATGGTAATGGGTTTGGGGCTTCCTCTGGTGGAAGGAGGGAAGATGCGTGGGGGCTTGGCATGCGGGGAGTCCTGTGTGGAGGGGCAGGGAGGGGGGTGCAGGGAGCACTCCCAGAAATATGCTGGGAGGCTAAAGGTCAAGGAAAACCCGGAGGGATGGGTGGGATGGGTTAGAGTCAAGGACTGGTCATGGTGGACAGAGAGCTTCAATTTCCCCTTTTGTACTGAAATCCCTTCAAGTTTTCAGGTGAGTTGGAAAATCTTGTTAGCATTGCCTTGTGGTGAAGGGAGGCAGTGAGTGCACTTTGGGGGATCAAAGACACATTCAGATGGAGAAGTGATAAGTGAATACCAAGACTATGTCTACACTCCTTGGAAGAGCTCCGGGCTTCCTGCAGTCTTAGGGTTTGGAAGCTGAAGGTATTTTA
Organism: Glis glis; assembly: GCA_004027185.1. Classification (NCBI taxonomy): domain Eukaryota; kingdom Metazoa; phylum Chordata; class Mammalia; order Rodentia; family Gliridae; genus Glis; species Glis glis. Next base: position 53,839 of record PVJS01004312.1, read on the forward strand.
TTTGCATAGTCTAAGAAAAAGCATGACCTTGGAAGGTTGTAATAAACTCAGGGACACATGAGTTCTACGTCGATATTGTGCTTCAGGGACTGAGACCTTAGCCGGTCTGCGGGACAGCTGAGATGGTGCAGCAGGATGCTTTTTAACAGGGCTCACCTGTTCCGGGGACTCTCCGACCACAAGCACTTGGCCGCTGTCAGCCAGGCAGGTGATTACAGCATGAGATCATCCTTATAATGGGAAAAGGCTTCTCCCCTCCGGCTGACTAACCAGCTTGCCATTTTTATTGCATGATCAGTATCAAGAGAAAGCGATTCAGGACAATATCAGTACCCTGAGTGTATGCTAGCAGGACAGAAGGAACAGCTATATTAGCAAGGAGAGCAGGTGGAGGATTAGCAAATTTACAAGGTCGAGACAGTGCTGTCCCCTGCGGCACAGCTGTGGGATGGGGAAGGGGCTCTGGGGTAAAGGCTGCCAGCCCTTTTTTTTAGAACAAGCATGGCTGTTGTGACAGAGCTCCCATACACTGATCTCTCTGTAGACACCTTGCTATTTGCCTTTTGTGTATTATTTTAATGTCAAAAGTAATTCACGCTCATCATCAACCTGTAGTAGTGTCCTAGAGCTGCCGTGCAAATAACCACAAACTTGGCACCTTAAAACAGCAGAAAGTTCTTCTCTCCTGGTTCTAGAAGCCAAAAGTTGGTTCCCAGGCACCTGTGCCCAGATCCACATCCCACTCTGTACTTCCGCAGCAGTGTGTACAGTCTTCCCCATAGTGCTTCCATCACTGGAAGGGACCGTAGACATTGCGGTAGCCACAGTATTATTTATCTCTGCTTTAAGAAAACTCGTAGGCACGGCCATGTGTCCTGCTTGGAGAATGTGGCAGAGGTGGCATTGTTTCCATGGTTGTCAGGAACCTTTGCAAAAGGGTGGGGTGAGGGATCAAGAGCGCAGAAGGAAAGGCGGCAGCTGGGCTGGGTGGTAGTGCAGAGGGAGGTTGTTGGGTGTTCTCCAAGGTTCTGCTCCTGGGCTGTCCCTCCAGGCAGCCCTCCCTGCCCCACGCCCCCCGCACCCGGCTAGTTTGGGTCCTTCATCTGCTGCAATAGATATCCTTATCCAGCTGTAGGACAATTGTTCATGTTTCTGCACCCTCCTCTATATCTTGGAATCAAGGACTGTTATTACTCTCTTTTCCGTACACCTGGCACATAACAGGTGCTCCAAGGGGATCTGGTGAATGGAGCATGAGTGAGCGGCTGGGCTTCCGTGAGCTGGAGGCAGCTGGAAGGTGCAGGCAGCGGGAAGGGCGTGTGTGTGTGCTATCTATGCACAAAGGGGCGCCACATAAAGGCAATTTCATGCTTGTCACAATTATGCCTAAACTGGCCATCAAACAGAACACAAAAAGGGACTTATACAGAGCACATCAGCAGGATGTTAACATTTTACAGATGCCGTATCTGATCTGGTGTCTTTATCTCTCCCCTAATTGAGGCTTCAGAGCCTAAGGATGTTTCCATTTGGACCAAACACATGCTCCGCGTGTCCAACGGGACGCCGCGCACTGCATTCCACGCAGACAGACGCATGAGCTCATGCGAGTCCCAGGGTGCTCATCTGCTCCAGAGTGGAGAGAAACTATTTAGCTGGACCGAGAAAAACACATCGTGTATCAGCTTAATACCAAACAGATTTTATGACATACCGAAACTGTTTTGGATAACCTACTAATATATCGGGAAGGCTAATGAACTAAAAAAGAACCAGCTAATCATTGGATCTTGTAGAGCTGGACAATGTTTGTGTGGCCTGCAGGGATGACAGAAACACAGAAAGATGCAGGGAGCTGAGGGAGAGTTAGCCCAAAGCCCCCTCCACCCCGACAAGCAATCCTGCCTGTTATAGCCAGAGGTGTATTTTGCCAATTTATGAGCATAGACTTTTTTTTTTCTGGCTGAAAGTCAGGGTGGACTTTTCCAGAGACAAAGAAGGGTGGTACCCTGGCCACTCCCATCCCTGATAGGCATGGACCCTTCTAGAAGGGGGGACCCTGCACATGGCAGGCTCCTGAGGGACTCTTTCAACCCCTTTGTGATTTCCTTGTGAGTAGCTCACCAATTGGCCCTTGCCCACAGCAGCATTCCTGCGCAATGCCGAAGCCTTCCTGAGGTCTCTCTTGAGAGATGTTTTCAATCAAAATCTGAACTGTGCTTGTCCAGGCGCCCGCTGGGATTGTGTGCCGTGTGTAACATGCTGGGATAAGAATGACTCGGGATTCTAGCTCACCCACTCGATGACATGAGCTTTGAAAAGCTGCTTCATTAGTCTGGCCTCAGTTTCCCCGTTAGAAAACGGTGATTAAAATGATGGAGGAGCTAAGAAGTTGGGGCTAGCAAATAAGAATTTCAGTTGGAACAGGAGAAAACAGGTAATTGCAGGACAGGAAACTGGAAAAATGAACCCAGGGAAATGGAGAGTTAAGGTGCAGTCCTCGGGAAGGGCGAAGGCTGGACAGGTCAGTGTCCTTGGCAGCAGGAGCGGCCATTCATGGGACAACTGCAAATTCTTAGCAGTTGATTCCGGGAGGAGAGAAGCTGACGAGCCAGCTGAGGTGAGATGTCTCCCTGGATTACTCACCTAAGATCAGGGACAGGTGTTCCCCAGCGATAGCGATCTCTGAACCTGCATCTGCTAGAACTGATGCCTGCCTTACACACTTGCCTGCAGCATGCGGAGGAAGGTTTCAGGGCATAAGGGTTTGTTTGCTTGCTTGCTTTAAGATGTTCAACTAGGACAGGGGGAGGATTGTGACACTAGCTCCTGGGATAGGGGATGCTTGGTGGCATCTAGAAAATTGTGGAATTCCATTGGACTGTCTCAATACCCAAGAGGAGGGGAGCAGTCTGCCGCTTAGAGGCAGAGACCAGGGAGGTTCAGCTTCTTACCATGCTTTCCCCGAGGAGCCCCGCATTAAAGTAATCGCAGGCTCCCACCGGCTGCTCTGTGTGAAACCCACCGATTCTACGTGATGAGGAGGCATCCCTGTTTGTGTTTGCTTTTGTTTTGATAAAGGTTGTTGTTGTTTGGAGGCGTTTTATTTTTTGTGATGTATTTTTATATAATCAAATTATTTTGTTGGCACTGTACAGAGACATACTTTCTAAAGAGCCAAGAAGGGGTGCAGGACATGACATTTTTAGTCTAAAGCCATCTATTTATTTATTTATTTGTGGTACTGAGGATTGAACCCAGGGGCATTCTACCTCTGAGCTACACTCCTAACCCTATTTTATTTTATTTATTTATTTAGGTTTTTTTTCGCGGTACCGGGGATTGAACGCAGGGGCGTTCTACCTCCGCACTACACCCCCGGCCCTATTTTTTATACTTTATTTTGAAACCGGGTCTCACGAAGTTGCGGAGGGCCTCACTAAGGAGAGAGAGAGAGAGAGAGAGAGGGAGAGAGAGAGAGATAGACAGGGAGAGAGAGTGAGAGAGCTGAGGCTGGCCGCGAACCCGGATCCTCCGGTCTCCGCCTCCCAAAGTACTGGGATTACAAGCATGCGCCACCACGCCCGGCTTAAAAACAGGGTCTCACTAAGTTGCTGAGAGTCTCGACGAGGCTGGCCGCGATCCTCCTGTCTCAGCCTCCCAAGCGCTGGGATTACAGGTGTGCGCCACCACGCCGAGCCCTATTTTATTTTATTATTTTTTATTTCTATTTTTTGTAGTACTGGGGATGGAACCCAGAGGCATTCTACCTCTAGGCTACATCCAGCCCTGTTTTTTTTTTTTAATTTTTTGTTTGGAAACAGGATCTCACAAGGTTGATGAGCGTCTCACCACTTGCTGAGGCTGTCCTCAAACCTGTGATCCTCCTGGCTCAGCCTCCCAAGTACTGGAATTACAGGCATGCACCACCACGCCCGGCTTATTTTTATTTTCAAACAGGGTCTTGCTAGGTTAATGAGAGTCTCACTACTTGCTGAGACTCTCCTCAAACCTGTGATCCTCCTGTCTCAGCCTCCCAAGTACTAGGATTATAAGCATATGCCACCATGCCCAGCTGAAAGCCACGCTTTTAGATACTACACTCACATGAGGTTTTGAGAGATGTCTTCCCATTTATGAGAACCCATAAAGAGGCCCTCAGGCTGGGCTTGGTGGTGCACACATGTAATTCCAGTACCTGGGAGGCTGAGACAGGAAGATCACAGATTCGAGGCTACCCTCAGCAACTTAGTAAGGCCCTTAGCAACTTAGGGAGGGTATAGCTTGGAAGTAGAATGTTCTGAATATTCTGGGTTCAATCCCCAGTACTGGAACAAAATAAATAAATAAATAAATAAATAGGCCCTCAGTTAGGGCTGTGGAAGACGGCCCCTGACTACTGGAGCAGCCATATTGGTGGGGACTGAGGTGCGAACGTGGTTAACCTCATTTCATTTTTATACAGGAAACCAGAAGCACAGCTAAGAAACAAATTCACTATTTCTGGTTCTTGGCTGGTTCTCGCTCTTAGAGGACACTCCCTTCCTTAGTGGAAGAGCTGTTTCTATGGCGAAGGATCCGCATGCTTTTTTACTGCTACATTTTCTTTGAATCATGGTTGGCAACCAGGCATTCAAATGTGACTCTTTACCTCAGGGACTCCTCGAGGTATGTGAAGAATTCCCCTGTCTGCTCGGCTCAGGATGTGGGCAGTTGAGGAAGTAGTAGCAACTGATAGATATTATGTCTCTCTCTCTTTGGCTGGTGTTGGGAAAGAACCTTTGCTGTGGGCCGGGGAGACATTCCCCAGCGCTGAAACACAGCCAGGAGTGTATCTTCACAGTTTATCTGCTGCCACAACTGTCCCCAGGTGGCAGTGGGGTGGGGGCTGGGGAAACGCACTCCTTTCAAAGGTTGAAAGCAACCTGTGGGTTAAACAGAAAATTCTGGGAATGTGAAAGAAGGGAAGATTGCATTATAAAAGAAAAAAAAAAGGAATGCAAGTCAACTAGTACTTTAGGAAGTATGTCTCTATACAACTGTTAGGCACTGTGCTGGGTGAATCATTATCATAATGAACAATAAGACAACAGTAATAATCTCATGTATGTTATCTTTCCAGGTGCCAAGCACTATTTTAAATATATGTATTCATTCATTTATTCTTCATAACAAATTAGTAAAGTATTTACCTGTTAGTATCATGCGTATGTTAAAATATAGGGAAAAAAAGGCACCGAAAAGCTAAATAACCTTCCTGGTATTATCCAGGTTGTAGGTGGTAGAGATGGTTGTAAACTCAGCCAGCAAGTCTCCGGAGGACGGCCTTCCTTCTTTTAAGGCATGAGCTCTTTTCTCAAGACACTTGCAGGGAGATGGATACATAAACAGATAATGCCAGTGTGATATGGACAGAAGATGACCGATGTGTGCAGAGCGTTTGGGAAGCATTTAGCCAGTCCAGGGAAAGGCTGCCTGGAGGAGATGGTTTCTAACCAGAACCTTTCAGAGTGGGTAGGAAGGAGTCAGGCAGATGAAAAGAAGCACAGGGAAGCTGGCCACGGCAACAGGAATCAAATGAGGGCTGTGTGTTTAGGGGCAATGGGTGGTGTGGGGTAAGAACACCATAAAGTATGAGGAGGAGGATATAACCCCACATGTCCCGGGCGTGCACCACACGTTTGTTGAATGAACACATGAAGGTCTGGCCAAGTATGATCTTGTGGGCCAAGTTACAGAGTCTAGTGGCCACTGGGGGGGGGGGGGAATGAAGCAAAATAGTAGATGATTTTAAAAGGCTAACTTGAGCAATATTGTTGAAGACATTTTTCTCCCCCTTTTAGACTGAGAGGGGGTAAGATTATCTGTTTCCCCAGATGCACTTCATAGGAAGGCCTAATATCAGAGACTGGTTGGGCCAAAGGATTTGCCTTAAAATTATCATTTTCTTCTTACTACAAGTTGGCCTACTAATCCAAACATAAATTATAGCATTACTAAGATTTTTTCATCCACAAATTAAAACATGACATCCTCAGCCTAAGGAATTTAAATACCTGCCTAAGTTTCTTTTTCTTTTTTTTTATTTCTTTTTCTTTTTTTCTTAGTTCCTGACTTGGACCCCTTTCTCCCCCTCTTCCTCTTTCTTCTTCTTACTTTATTCATTTCATTAAGTGACCAAATTGGCCCCAAGCCACACCTTGGCTTCCCCGTAGGAGTTAAATGGGAGACAGCAGACCATTGAGGAGGACACTGCCATGATCCAGGTGAGAGACTAGGACGAGGCCTGGACTGGAGCAATATTAGCATCTAAACCATTCTGGCTGCTGTAACAGAATACCACAGACTAGGCAGCTTATGAAGAAGAGAAGTTCATTTCTTACAATTCTGGATACAGGAAGTTCCAGGTATCAGCACATTTGACGTCTGACGAGGACCCACTTCCTGGTTCATAAATAGCCATCTTTCCATGGTGTCCTCATGGGTAGGCGAGGTAAGGGTCTCACTCTCTCCAGCTTCTTTTATACTGGCACTGATCCCATTCATGAGGGGCCCTCCTTCATGACCCAGTCACCTCCCAAAGGCCCACCTGCCAAGACCCTCACATTGGGGTTAGTATTTCAACATACACATTTTGGGAGAATACAAACATTCAGTCTAAGAATGGAGAAAGAGGGCATATGTGAGAAACAACAAAGAGTTAAAAATTCATCAGAAATGTGCATGGGGAGCAGGGGTGGCAGACCAGGATGAATTCTGGTCTTTGGCCTACATGGCTTTCATTCGCTGAAATGCAGAACACAGGATGAGAAACAGGTCTAGGAAGGAGCGTGATGAGTTTCGTTGGGCTGGACTTGAAGTGTGTGTGGAAGCATCCCAGAGGAAGTAGGCTGTATGGGTCTGAAACCAAGTGATAACAGAACTCAAAATATAAATTTAGTGCTTACTGAGTAGAGATTGTGATATCATTTCAATAATGACCACCATCAGTTTCTTCCCTCTCTGTATGCACATAGAAGTCCACTTTCCAGGGGTGAAGCTTATTTCTTCTCTTCTTCTTTTTTTTTTTTGTGGTACCGGGGATTGAACGCAGGGGCGTTCTACCTCCACGCTACGCCCCCGGCCCTATTTTTTATACTTTATTTTGAAACTGGGTTTCAAGAAGTTGCAAAGGGCCTCACGAAGGAGAGAGAGAGAGAGAGAGAAAGAGAGAGAGAGAGAGACAGGGAGAGAGAGAGTAAGAGAGCTGAGGCTGGCCGCGAACCCGGATCCTCCGGTCTCCGCCTCCCAAAGTACTGGGATTACAAGCGTGCGCCACCACGCCCGGCCTATTTCTTCTCTTCTTGAATTCCATCTGGACTTGTAGATGTTGGGGTATATGGGGACAAAGGAAACACAGCCTGACAGCAGGGAACAGACTTTATTTAGGGATAAAACCTGGAAGGAGGCATCTGACTGGGGAGAGAGCCCAGGAAAGTCAGAGAGCCTGCCTCCTTACAGGCTAAGGGCTTTTTATGGGGCAAGGAAGGGGGGGGGGGTACAGGAATAGTCATGTAAGCCGCTGGTTGGTATGCTAATGGCCAGGTCATCTCAGGGCAGGGCAATGGTCAGGGGGTGTTTTTTTTTTTTTTTTTTGTTTCTTTCTTTCTTTGTTCTTGGTCCTCCTCCAGCATGACCTCATGGCCAGGCCTCACAGTCAGACCTCACAGTGCCCACAGTAGATGCATTAACCAATAGGATGTTGTAGAAGACACATTCTGGAACTTCTGAGCTCAGGCAGTTTTGGGTCACTTTCTCTGGAACACAGCATGGGTGCAGCTGCCATGCTATGAGGGAGCCCAAGCTCAATAGAATCATGATAATGAATGGTGGATATTGTTTTGAGCCACTAGTTTAAAATAGTTTCCTGCATAGCAATAGAAACAAAAGTTGTTTTTTGCTATGGTCAGAATGTGTCCCCCAGAATTCAAATGTTGAATCTCAATCACCAATGGGATAGTATCAACAAGTGGGACTTTTAGGAGGTCGTTAAGTCATGGGGGAAGAGCCCTAATGGATAGAACAAGTAACCCTATAAAAGGGCTGGAGAGACCTAGCAAGATCCTTTGGCTCTTATACTGCCACATGAGGACACACTGTCGCCCACTTTTGCCCTTTTGCCTTCTTGCCATGTAAGGACACAGCAACAAGACACTACCTTAGAAGGAGAGAGCAGCCTTCACTGGACAGGGAGCCTGCAGGTACCTTGATCCTGGACTTCTAATCCTACAGAACTGTGAGAAACAAATTTCTGTTCTTTATAAATTATCCAGTCTCAGGAATTTTGTTCTAACAGCAGGAATGTAAATGGAGTGCTGCTAAAACAAAAACCTGATTTGTACCACGTTGGCTTTGGAATCTGGTGGAAGGCCAGAGCCGGGAGGGCTGGAAAGAGATAGAAAGGCTGGAAGAGCAGTGAAGAAGTTGCTAATGGAGATTATAGGATAAGGGATATTAAAAGAAAAACGGGCAAGTTAAATTTAGCAGAGTTTATCTGAGAAAAGATGGTAACACTGAGAACCAGGAGAGGTCCGGAGGCCTCTCTACCCAGCAATGTGGGCAGGGGTGCATTCATCCTTCAGTATTCACCAGGCATTGGTTCTGGGGCCCCTGCAGATACTAAGATCCATGATGCTCCAGTGCCGTATGTAAATTGGCACAGTGTTTGCATATAATCTATGCACATTCTCCTGGATACTTTAAATCAGCTCTAGGTTACTTATAATGCTGAATATGATATAAATGTTGCATAAAGAGTTATTATAGTGTATTGCTTAAGAAATAAAGTAAAAAAAGTAATGTCTATAAAGTATAAATACAAACATCATAGGACTAACTCCACAGTACACAACCTGAGGTTGGTTGAACCTGCAGATGCAGAACCCATAGATAAGGAGGGGCAACTGTATTCAAAGACAGAAAAAGGAAGTGACATACAGCTCAGTTTGCCTTATATGGGCATGATGTGACGAGGCATTTGCCTTATATGGACATGGTCTGATCAGCTGGCAGCCGGTGATTGGCTGAGACTCAGCTCTGTTACAAGGGTATTCTCCTAAGTAAGGTGGCAGTTTGCTTAGGTACCAAGTCATGTTGCAGTTGGCTATGTAGCATTCAAGGTATGGAGGCAGCTTTAAGCAAGATATTATTGAACAGGGGCATGAGTTAGGCATTAGCAAAATAATTGGTGAAAGAGTAACATGAACGACAGGGGGGAAAATCCCCTCATAAATTTGTGGCTTCACTTAAGATTTCCAGGCAGCATGGCAGCCTCAGTGCAGGAGTGAGGTGAGCTTAAGAAGGAGCCGCTCACTTCTCCAATGGGATTTAGAGGCAATATTTTCAGTGCAAGAATTGTCTGATGGGTGTTTTAAAACAATGTGATAGTCGCAGATTCTCTGATAAGCAGAAGATTTTCAAAGTAAAAAATCACCCCACACCAAAAATCAAACCCAAAAGCTGCCAAGAAAATATAGCTTCCAGGTAAAGAACAGATGAAGGGTATGGTTGTGAAACCCTCTGTTGAATCTCAGAAAGAGTTAAGGTGATTCCTCATAGACCTCTCGATTAGACAAAAGCACTTACTCAGAGGAACTTCCTAGGCCCTGCAAGGTAGAAAATTGCACTTCTGAGAAGTCTAAAGGTTTGAGGGTTCTGTCTCAAATAGATCTGTGAATACTCCTTTTGCCTTTGCCATAGATTAGAATTTAGTACTCAGGAGGCTTGCAACATGTTTAAAAGGAATGATCTCAGCTTAAACTCAAAGGGACAGATAGTGGAAAATGAAAAGAGGTCCCTGGACCCCAGATTTCCTAGGAGCAGGAAGCGGGCTGAGAAAAAAATAAAATAAAAAAAAGCTACTCAGCTATAAACACAGGGAATTTCTTATAGGAAAGGAAAGACGACTCAGAAGGAGAAGCCAAAATTCCACAGGGAAGAGCCAAGAGCATGGAAAACTACTCACAAGGAGCAGAAATGAGCTCTCAATCCAGGAACATTCTCGGCCCCAGAAGCCAGAGAAAATGGCCACATGTGCCTAGCTGGGTTTCAGAATGCCTTGCTCTCCCTTTTTGAGCAGAAACATTTGTTGCTTTATTCTGTCTCTTTTTCACAATCGTACATTAGATTGTAACATCATTTGCTTTTTTGATTCATAGATCTTGGCACCCAAGCAAATGCAGCTAAGAAGCCATATTCAAGGAGCAGTTCAAGGGTGCTGCACCCTCATTTGGCCCTGACTGAGTGATGCTGTCCTGGGCTTTGAGCTGATTCCATAATGGGGTGAGAATCTTGAGGGAGGGGTGAGCACATTTTGCATTTGGGCCTGTTTCTCAATTGTCGTGGCCAGAAGGTTAACTGTGATCGATAACCTCCAAATACATCAACATCGGCTCCTTCCCTCTTTACATACAAGTGCTGCTCCCCTATCGAGAGGTGTCGTTTCTTTTGCCTGGTCTGGGGGTGCAGATTGCTTTGACTAAAATGATGCAGCGGAAGTGGCATCTAGGATGATTGGGTCCCTGTCTTATGAGAACTGGTAGCTTCCACCTCCTTGCTTTTGAAACATGGCCACCATCTCAAGGAAGCTGGAACGGCCATGAGAAGAGGACTGTGTAGAAGACTGAGGTCCTTGACTGTTGGTCCTGGCTGGATATCGGTGCTCCCAGTTAGTGGTTGGCCATTTTGGAGCCATCATCCCTCTTCACACCTTAGACAGCAGCACAAAAAGAAGGGCACCCAGTCAACCCACAGAACTGTGGAGATAACCATTTGTTGCGGTGTTAACCACGAAGTTTCAGGTAGTTTGTTGTAGCAACATGTAACCAAAACAGATAAAGATGAAAACATGGGGATAGGCTGAGATGTCTCCAAGCAAGCATGAAAGATAATAAAACAAGAACAACTCTGGGAAGAACAAGAATTTTAGGTGGTTAGACGATATAGCTCCAAAAGAAGACAGCAGATATGTTTAAAGAGAGGAAGAGAGGAAGAAGCTCACAAGCTCGCACAAAGGACAGGAGGGCTAGTTCAAAACAGAGAAAAAGGCCAGCAGCATCGAAGGCAGCACAGAGTTCTAGAAAGACAAGGAAAAACATGGAAATCTGCCACCATCTTTGGTAATGTGAAATCATTGATGACCTCTGTCAACACAGCTTTAGCAAAGTGGAAGAAAGAGCAGCCCAAAAGAGAGGTCAAAGAAACTTCTGGCCAGGAAATTCTAATTAGTCATAGACAGTAATGACGAGAGGAAACAACAGGTCCAGACACCTCTTGTAACCAAGTGCCTCAAAAGGAAATAAGAGTAATAGGACATTTGGTCAATGAGGTCACAGGGTCAAGAGAAGTGTCACATTAACACATCCATGCCCACAGTCAAGCTCCAGAGCCTGGCTTTCTGTACACGGCCATCTTCAGCTTCTCGTGTGACTTCAGCTGTCATGTGAGTCCACGTGGTTCTGACGGAGGTGGTGAAATAGAGCGTCTGTGTTGGGGACATCGTGGGGGGCAAGGAGCACTGTATTGGAGGTTCTGATGCTTAGTTTGCCGCTAACTAGCTGCAGTGAATCCGGGGTTTGCAGATCTCTCTTCCTCTGCGTTTAGGAAGCGGGATTACACTGGAGCACTTTGAAGGTCCTTCCAGTGTTAACATTTTTGAAAAGTGACTCTGATCTCAAAAATGCCTTCATGTCATTATTATACTTTGTTCTTGTTTTCTTGGAAACCCAGAGTGTGAATATTGGGGAAGTCACCGGACTTATCTAACAAAACACTGTAGCACAATACCTTCACTAAAAGTATTCACAAATACTGTAATTTCCAACCCAGATCCTCTGAGTTGGAGCTTTGGTATAAGGTACCCCACAGAGGGTCAGGTTCCTCCTGAGACCCCAAGGGGCCTGGATCTCCCAGTACAGGTCATTCTGGGCCCGAGGTTCATGAGCTAAGACCTTTGCCTTGGTCACATCTAGGGCAGACAGATGTGTGGACGTGCCCAGAAAAGAAAAAAAAAAACAGGCCACCAAGCAGAAAGGGAGGTGTTGGGGGTTACTAAGTACAGTTCATTCCCTAAAAGGATAGGTGTTCCTCAATTGACATGGGCTGGGGAGATCTCAGGTGTTGCACAGACAAGGAGCTTACCTCAAAACCTTCAATATTCCTCCTTCCAGAGTCAGCACGTTGAAACATTGTTCCATGCTTAGTGTCTAATGGAAGATAGACATTCTCTATGCATCAGTTTCTTTCTTATACTTTCATCTTTATGGGATGCCTTTGTTCCCAGATGAAGGACCATGCCAGAGTGTAAGTAGTTTTTCCCCAATCAGGAAATGGACTTAGCTCATATTATCACACATTTTTTTTAAAAAGAAGAATGTAAACTAGAGAGATAAATCCTATTACATCTCTCACAACCACCACCCCAAATCCTACCCTAATACTTTAATATCAGTGTTATTAGTATAACGAAAGGAAAAATAAATCTGTGGCGGGAAAAACAATGCACCATTCCTTGCTGCTTCTCCAGTGGACGGAGGCATTGAGTGGGAGGTTAGCAGTCACTGGCGCTGTTTGCACAGGGTCCTTTGCAGGAGCAGTTTGGGCAACAGAGCAGCTGTTGGCTGCTGAGAAGCATTGCAGGCAGAGCAGAGATGCTTAGCAGGGGTCTCTGTTACTGTGCCGCGTGCTGTGGGGTAGAACATTCCCCACCATTTCTCTCCTCCACTAGTTTTTTCCTTAGTGTGCTGGTTAAGAACACAGACCCTGGAGCCAGAGGCCTTATTTCAACCCTTGACCCCACACACACCACTGACTGTGTGACTTTGTGTGATTGAATCTAACATCCTCTTGCTTAATAGCACCTATAAATCTTTTTTTTTTTTTGGCACTGGGGATTGAACCCAGGGGCATTCTACCTCCAAGCTACACCCCCAGCCCTATTTTTTATTCTTTATTTTGAAACAGGGTCTCACTAAGTTGTGGCGGGCCTCACTAAGTAGCTGAGGCTGGCCACGAACCTGGATCCTCCGGTCTCAGCCTCCCAGGTATGGGATTACAAGCGTGTGCCACCACGCCCACCTGCACCTATAAATCTTAAAGTTCTTGTGAAAGTTAAATGTGTTTGTACATGCAAAGGGCTTTTAATAGGCCTGGCATGGGCAGGGTAGTACACACCTGTAATCCTACCACTTGGGAGACTGAGACAGGAGGATCGCAGGGAGATGTGCTCAGTGGTAAAACACCTGTGGGCTCAACTCCTGGTAACACACACACACACACACACACACACACACACACACACACACGCACACACACACTTTAATAGGCTTGGCACACACTAAGTGCTATATTTACCACACTACTTGCTAATGCTTTGTGAAGCGGAAATTTTTTGGTGGAGGGAGGATATAACAAAAAGCCAAGTCCTATTTCGTGGGAAATAAGATCTTCTAGGGATTGATCATATCTGATATTTTAATAATAGTTATTACGATAGCAGCTACTATTATTATTTCAGACCACCCTCTTCATGTGCATCCACGGCCCACATCCTTTGCTTTATTTCCTTTGTATGTCCATCCATTCATTTGTTCATTCATTCAACAAACACTTTCTGAGCACTTCCTACCTTCCGCATGGAAGATAACACAGTCGCGATTCCTGCCCCCGTGCCGTTTATACTCCCAAAGGAAAGGGAGACTAGCCCCACGACAACAAATTAGACAAGGTCATTCCCAGTACTGATACCTGTTGAGACTGTCTTTAGATGGGACTTTGGGGTGGGAAATGACGAGGACTCAGTCACTTCTTCAGGCAGGGTGGTCAGCAAGGCCTCCCTGAGGTCATGCCACTTAAGTCACTGGCACAGGGGAGGCGGCCACATGAGGGTGCGGGGCTGCACACTCCAAGCGAGGAAGAAAAAAGTCCAGGGACACCAGAATGCACATCAGCCTGGTGTGTCTGAGCAACTGGTGTGTTTGTGGGTGGGGGCAAGAGTGGAGGATGCAAGATCAAAGAGCTAGAGAGGGGCTCTTCCTCACTGTCTGCATCTCACCTATTTTTGCTTTTAAAATTATTTATTTACTTATTTATTGGTACCAGGGATTGAACCCATGGGCATTCTACCTCTGAGTGACACCCCCAGCCCTATTTTATTTTTTATTTAAAATAGGGTCTCACTAAGTTGCTGAGGGTCTCACTAATTTGCTGAGGCTGACCTCGAACCCATGATCCTCCAATCTCAGCCTCCCAAGTACTGGGGTTACAGGTATACCACCATGCCTGGCCTATTTTGTTTTATTTGTTTATTTATTTATTTATTTATTTATTTATTTATTTATTTATTTCACAGAACTGGGGATTGAACCCAGGGGCATTCTACCTCTAAGCTATGCCCCCAGCCCTATTTTTTATTCTTTATTTTGAAGCAGGGTCTCACTAAGTTGCGGAGGGCCTCACTAAGTAGCTGAGGCTGGCCGCGAACCTGCAATCCTCCTGTCTCAGCCTCCCAAGTACTGGGATTACAAGTGTGTGCCTCCATGCCTGGCTTTGTTTTATTTCTAATTGATACAAAATAATTTGTACAAGTTTATGGGATGTAGTGTGATGTTTTGATCTATATAGACATTGATTAATTATCAAATCAGGGTAATTAGCATACCCATCACCTCTAACATTTATGTGTGTTGAAACATTCACAATCCTGTCTTCCAGCTCGCTTGGAGCATACACTGTTATCTTTGAGTACAGCCATTCTACTGTGCGATACACAGAACACCAGAACTTACTCCTCCAATCTAACTGTAACTTTGTGTCTGTGGACCAAGCTCTCCTTGTTTCGTTTTCTTAGGCACTGTTGTTATCTGAGGTCGCCTTGGGAATTTCCTTTCCTATCTCCCAGGCTTCAGCCTCTCTTTCTTGAGCACTCTGAGAGCAGAGGCCTCCTCTCTTGTCCACCACTGTAAAACAACGCTCCACAAACGCCAGCGGAAAGCTAGTGAGGGATTCGAAATTAGAAGCCAGGAGAATGCAGAATTAAGAGTGGGTTTCTACGTGGAGAGGCATTGGGTAGCACACTAGCAAGTTTCCCAATAGGAAAATTTTGGTTGGTAAGTTTCATGTCATTTCTGGTGAACTTTACAGGGAAATATCTTCTCCCATGACCGAGCCAGGCACTGAGCCTGGGGAGGAGACACCACTGAAGGGGGCTGTAGGAGAGAGGATCTGTCTTCCAACCAGCCGGGCAGGAGGCGGTCCCCATCTTCACAGAGGGATGGGATGACTGGCTGAGGGCGTCTTCCTGGGGATGAGGAATAAAATCAACTCTGTTGGACAAGGCCGCCCTTTCATGTTGCTCCTAGGGAGTTATGGATTCATACACACGAATGCCATCTGTAACAAGTGTAAAATTTATATCTGAGATCTTTTATCTTTAAGAGTACACTTTACAACTAATATAAAAAGGACCTATAAGGCAGCATCCACTCAAAATAGAAAAAAAAAGTAGAATACTGAAAATGCTCTACAGTCATTTTCATATGATTAGACAAAGTTTAAACAACTTGGCAAATGGCCGTGCCTTGTCTAAAAAGATTCTAAATAAGTGTCCAATAAGAAATAACCCATAATTCCCACCATTTCTTCTCTTACAGTCCTTGTAAGATCAATGATAAAATGCAAGTTTTTTACAACCTCATTATAGCGAACTTGCACTTCCTAACAACAACCCCTTTCTTCATTAAGATAATGTTTCATTCAATAACTACTGCAAGTGCCAAATCAATTTACCCAGGGCGTTTTGATTCCCACACCACTAAATGCTCACCACGGTGGACTCGCTATTCATGATTGTAATCTCAACACACTTCTCCCCACTGGATGACAGGGAAGGAACGCTTTCCTTTACCACTGGGTTCATTTCTCTCCCAGAAAAAGACAGCAGGAGAGGAGAGGAGG